>JAACNH010004671.1:0-23137 GCA_019447015.1 Hymenochirus boettgeri | reverse complement strand
TGGTAACCAGCACAGTATATGATATCTATATATGACAAATCTAGCCTTACATCCTACTTATCTGGTAACCAGCACAGTATATGATATCTAGATATGATAAATCTACCCTTACATCCTACCTATCTGGTAACCAGCACAGTATTTGATTGTTTTATTTGCACTGCATACGTCTCACTCCAGCACTTATACCCATTCCATTGTATCTGTGTGTTACCCACCTAACTAGATTGTAAGCTCTACGGGGCAGGTACCTCATTACTTCTTGTGGCAAAGCCCTAGCACTTTTCTTTATATAAGTTATATATTTATGTACTGAACTATCTATGTATTTATCCCCCTTGTGTGACTTTATTGTATTTTATACTGTACAGCGCTGCGTCCCCAAGTGGCGCTATATGAATAAACATATACATACAATAACCTGGGCATTTTTCACCAATAGAACATGCCAGAGGACATGCGGACATCCCTTAAGACTAGAAGAAAAGTATACTCTTCAAGTATGAAAAAGCTTTTTCACAGTGTGAACGGAACTGTGATGGCAGGTTCATTGGATAGTTAAAAAAAAAAAAACTGGATGAGTTTTTAAAAATAAAAAATGTTGCATGTTACTGGTATTGATACATAAAGTTGGAGTTGATCCAGGGATATTTCCCCATTCATACTGTTTTTTTATTTTTGCCTTCCTCTGGATCAACAGTTAGGCAGGAAATGTGAGTATTGTTGAGTAGGTTGGACTGGATGGAATTATGTCTTTATTTAACCTCAAATACTGTCCTAAACAAAAAGTTTAAAATTAAAAAATTCAGATTAGACAGTGTTTCCGTTTTTACTAAAGTTGACTTCAGGGGACAGTCTACTTTATTCTCATTTATGGGCAACTGTTCCCCCCCATTCCATTTAAAAGTACCTTAGGATTTGCCTGTTTCCCCTATACCACTTTGTAGAAGTTGCGCTCAATTATCCACATCTGGCTCGGACCCTGGTATCAGTCCCGGGCCTGTTCTGAAAAGTTTTGTTATCTTAAATATGCTATCACTGAAAATGTGAGATTGGGTGCTTCTTCTTCTTTACCACCTTCCATTGAGTACCAGCCAAATTAAAAAATGTGGCATGCATTGGCCAAAGTGGATCATGGGGAAACAAGAGGAAATGCATCAATAATAAGATTGTCTTTAATACGGTAACCTAACCTGACCATACATTAGTAATTGTATTTATTAAATGCTGTATGATTTAGATTCAAGATTTTTTCCAGAGAAAGTGTTGAATAAAAAAAACATTTAGGCCTTAAAAGAGGTCCAGTGTTAGTTTAAATAATACTGTCCTTACAGAAGAGCCCCATGGAATATATTTCTTTGTTAAACAGGCCATACATAGGGTATTATGTGGAAGATTGTGTTTGGGAGCCCCTGCACTATGCAGTGGTTGCCATCCACTTCTATTATCCAGTCGAAGCCGCGATGGCAACTGATCGGATTTTCTGTCCAAAAATGAATAATGATGCACCCAAAGGTGTTGGGATCGGTAAATTGGTATACATATGATAAATATATGGTCATGTATTGGGGAAAAAATTAAATAAAGGTTCCCTATTCCTCCCTCAATAGCTGCCTTCAAGATGCCTGTGTTCTCAGTCCCAAGCACATAAATAAATTGTGATTATATAGCATTTGGAGTATAGAGTATAGTATTTGAGGTTAAATAAAGACATATGTCCATCTAGTCCAACCCATCTAGCAATATTCTCATTTCCTGCCTAACTGTTGATCCAGTTTGTGTAAACTGCACTTGTGATTTGCACACACAGAGTAGTTTGCAATTAGAAGGTATATGCCTGAAGACCTTCAGTCCTGCCACTCTACTTGTTTTATTACTTAGAAAAAAATCAATTTTGGATCTGTTAGATTGATGTGTAATACTTTCTACTACACCTCCTTGTTTGCTGTTTTTTGTGCATGGTATAGGAGTGTAGAACAGGTGATCAGAAACTGTGGGCCCAGGAAATGCCCCATTGGATCTAAACTTTTTTAATTACATTACCATAAACATTTAAAAAAAAGAAATGATAAACTGTATCCCCCTATGCAGCGGATCAATTTGAATCCTATAGACACAGATGTCCAGTGGAACAGTGATATTAGAACATAACTTTTAATAAATTTATGCTAAAAACGTATTCACACACATTTAAAAATATAATTATATAGCCAGCTGTATAGGAAGAGAGATAGGCATAACCAAGGAATCCCACAATGGAAAAACCGCTGTATAGTGAATTGGAGAAATCTCTCCCCCCAAAGAACTTGCCCTAATGTTCTAGTAGCAGCCCTAAGCACTTCTCCTAGTCCTAAAAAGTAAAAGAGCTGGTCTAGGTCACTATCTCTAATAACGGCATGGTTCAGATGTTAATAAAATAAATCAGCACTCTCAAATACTAAGATGCGTGCATTATATTGCCACGCCAATTTAAATCAGGTATAGACATTCCGATCCCCCCCATTGTATCGTCATGAGGCAGACACAGACGCTGGACACCAACTGATAGTGCCGAAATTAAGACTACACGCACAGCCCCTCTGCCTCGTTTTGCTCTACAAAGAGAGCTTAATCATAGACGAGGGACCACCGGACGTCTCCGGTATTTATATGTAGCATATGTAGCTGCTTCCAGCAACTGATAAAAAGCTGTTTTTTCTCCAGTAACAAAAAAAATAAATTAAAAATAATCTGAATGTAAAGTTTATACTGCTTGTTTTGTGCATCCAGTTTATAAAATGTTAGCGTGAACTTTCTTTTAGATCCGATGATTGATGTACAACCACCTTACCCAATCATTTTGCAATGAATACTATGCTATAATTTCGATCAAACACAGCACAAATTAAAGGGTATTTATACTCTAAAAGAATTTGAAATTTCAAAAACTTTTAGACCTTATACCTTTTAGATACAACAAGATCCTACTTACTCAAGGAAAGACCCATCACTCCAGAAATCATAATATGTTTCCCATCTCTGACCTCTTACTAGGATCTTTGGCTGCCTGCCAGCACACTTTCTGCAACAATTCAGAGAATCAGCAGAGAAAAGAAGGCAGGGGGGAGGGAGATGTGTAAGCAGAGCAGTGTCCATGGTGAGGCTGTGCAGAACTTATTAGTGTGGCAGACACTACAATAAGGCAGTAAGTAAGTGAGGTGGGGGGGCAATTAGGAGCACTCACTAAACACAGATAAATATGTGAGTTTTACTTCTCTCAAATTGTAGTTTCAGATAATGTTAAGTTGTTTCAGTATAGTGACACTTTTTAAGAAAGACATTTTGGAAAGCCAAAACCCATGAATAAGTGTTATCTATCAATCTTATGTCCAGATATTTTACCTTGATCTCCTCTGCTCCCTCGCTAGTCTCTGCTGAACTTTGGTATTGCAGCCGTCGATCAAGGTAATGTATCTGGACTCAGGAGTGCCAGGGATAAATGTAAGTATTGCGAAAACTACGTTGGGGTGGGAATTGTGGGGTTGTTTATCTAAAAGCTTTGGTGTGTGTGTGTGTGGTGAACATGCCTTTTAACTATTGTTTTGTTTTCCCTAAAACCTTTTTACTTAAAGGTCAAAATTATTTAGAATTATTTGAATAATATGTTAATTTCCTTTAATAATTTATTTTTAACAGGAAGGCTGTGCACTCAGCTGCAAATTCTGAATCCTGAACGGGTAGTAAAACTTCTTAAAGAAGCTGTGAACACCATGTGGCCTGCAAGAGACTTGGTAGTAAAATGGAATCCTGGCACAGACAAAAAAAATCCTCCCATCTCATGGCTTAAAATGATCTGGAAATTCCTTTACATTTATTTTTCTGAAGACTTAACATGTATTGAAGATCTGCCACTAATACCCACAAAAGAACTAGAAGAAGATGTAACATCTTTGGAACTTATTCGCCTGAAGACCCCATCTCCTATCATTTTTGATGACATAACTGATATACAACTACCAGAACATTTACCAGAGATCATTAAAGCCCTAGGTGGAATTGTTCTTTCAAAGTTAGATCCTTCCATACAACACCCCCTTCTTAAAAAATATATCCATCCTTCTATACCCAGTGCCCTTCTGCAGATAATGGACAGGATGTCTCTGCAAAAACTGTCCAGCCAGATTGCATCACTTACCCCATCTCAGAAAGATAGTTTAAGGCGGTTTCTTGCAAGCTCATCCGACATAAATGAAAAGGAAAAAAAAATAATACAGGAGTTGACGGTGTTCAGAAAAGTCGATCAGTCTAAAACTCAAAAAAATGCTTTCGTTTTCTTAAGAGGTTGCAAAGTGCTACATCATAATGCTAGAATCCCACCAAACGTACGGCTATCTTTTCCTGTCATTGATTGTAGCGATGAAGAAACTATCCGGTTAACAAATATGCTTAAAGTAGATCAACTGAAAAGCACCGACTGCCTCAAAATGATTTTGCAAGACATTGAAAAGGCATTCTATACAGCTGAGGAGAGAACACAAATAATGCTTTGGGTTCTTGAAAACATGACCTTTTTGAAAAATGAAAATTCGGCTACAATGAGCTGGCTTGGTTCACTTAAATTTATACCTGTTTTAAAGGACAAACTTGTGGCAGCAAATGAACTTTTTGATCCAGAGGTGGATATTCTACAGGATCTCTTTTGTGCAGAAGATCAAATGTTTTTCCCACCAGTTCCCTTCGTATCTTCAGATATTTTGCACTCACTCAGACAAATAGGTTTAAAAAATGATTCACACGTGATGGAAAAAGACATCATTCAGGTAGCTAAGAAAATTGAAAGTCTGCATTGTTCCTCATCTCAAAATGAAATGACTGTCATCAGAAAAGCTAAAACACTTCTGAGCATTTTGCAGAAAAAGCAAAAGATCCTACAGTCACCAGAAACCAGAACTGTTTTAAAAAAGATCAAATGGATCCCTTCTGTCAAAGAACGGCCCCCTAACTATCCCAATTCCTTAGTGTGGATGGGAGATTGTTTTAAACTGTACTCTCCAGTAGAAACGTGCAATGTATCTTGTGCTGTTTTAGTTGGTTCTTCAGTTCCACTGGTAGAAAGCTTGCATGAAAATATAGAAAAGCTTCTTGGTATTGCTAAGGTGCCCAACATTGAGTCAGTCTTGAAACATTTAAAAGTTTTAGTTGACTGGAATAATTCAAAAGCTATAACAGATGAAGACTATTATCAGTTCCAACATATTTTATTGGAAATTTACAGTTTCATGCAGGAATGCCTCGAAAAGAGCAAAGATTTGTACAGAGGACTACATTTTCCCTGGGTCTGGACCGGCAAAACGTTTTGTTACCCAAATCAAGCCATAATAAAATCAATGAGTAGCCTTGATCTTCAGCCGTATTTGCACAATATCCCAAAAACTATGGTAAAATTCCACAAGCTTTACACATTCTGTGGGTCAATTGAACAGCTAACTCCTGACCATATCTTTGTAGTGATCCATAAAATATATGAACTTAGTCTGCAAAACAGTGTAAAAGAAGATGACAAGCAGAATATTAACATTATGCTCAACATTGTAAGATGGCTATATAGTCATCAAGTTTCCACAAGCTTAGACACACCTTTGCCCGTTCATTATAGCAAAGATCCTTCAAAGCTTCTGATGAAACCTATTCACGAGTGCTGCTATTGTGATATTAAAGTTGATGATCTTAATGATTTGCTTGAAGATTCTGTGGAACCAATCATTTTGATACATGAGGATATACCAATGAAAACAGCAGAATGGCTAAATGTTCCATGTTTAAGCACCAGGCTGATTAATCCAGAAAATATGGGATTTGAACAGTCAGGACAAAGAGAACCTCTTACAGTACGAATCAAGAATATTTTAGAAGAATACCCTTCAGTATCGGACATCTTTAAGGAACTTCTTCAAAACGCTGATGATGCTTCAGCTACAGTGTGTAATTTTATGATTGATATGCGAAGGAATATGGACATAAGGGAAAATCTGTTAGACCCAGGAATGTCTGTTTGCCACGGGCCAGCTTTATGGTCGTTCAATAATTCTGAATTTACGGACAGAGATTTTTTGAACATAACACGTCTTGGTGAATCCTTGAAAAGAATGGAAGTTGACAAAGTAGGAAAATTCGGACTAGGGTTTAACTCTGTGTACCATGTTACAGATATTCCAATTATTATGAGCAGAGAGTTTATGATCATGTTTGATCCTAATATAAACCATATCAGCAAACATATCAGAGACAAGTCCAACCCTGGCATAAAAATTAACTGGAGTAAACAGCAAAAAAGACTACGAAAATTTCCAAATCAATTCAGACCATTTTTGGGGGTTTTTAACTGCCATCTGCCTCTTTCTATTGAGACTCCTTATTGTTATAAAGGGACACTTTTCAGGCTATCATTTAGAACACAGCAAGAAGCAAAAATGAGTGAAATCAGTAATGCTTGCTACAATACAGCAGATATTTACACTCTTGTGGATGAATTTAGTTTGTGTGGTTACAGACTTATTCTGTTTACTCAGAATGTAAATTCAATGGTCCTGAAATATTTAAAAGCAGAGGAATCAGATCCACGTTTAGCGCAAGACACTGTGATCATTAAAAAAACTGAATGTTCTTCCAACGTTTTGTCAAAATCCACCTGCCTTCTGAAGGAAGCTGCAAAAGTAATGCATTCTTGCAGCTCTACTAAAAAACATCCACTTGAAATGCCCAAATCATCTTGTATAATCCAAATTGTTGTTGAGGAGTTTCACCATGTTTTTAGGAGAATAGTTGACCTGCATTCCCCTCTGTTTAGAGGCCCTGAAGATGAGCCTGCTGCAATTTTTGAAATGGCCAAATCTATGCCGACAAAAAGAATGACAGAGGAACTACCTCAAAAATCTGTAGATTCTACTACATGGCTCCTATGTTCTTGTATGGATATTGGAGATGCCTTAAAATTTGCACTAAGTGATAGTGGTAAACGCCTTGGGCTTGTACCTTGTGGTGGTGTTGCAGTAATGCTTTCTGAAAGTCAGGATGGCAAATGGACCGTGAAACCATTTTCCAGTAATACCGGAGAAGTTTTCTGTTATTTACCAATTCGAATTAAAACTGGACTCCCACTTCATATCAATGGATGTTTTGCTGTGACTTCAAACAGGAAAGAGATTTGGAAAACGGATACCAAGGGAAGGTGGAATACAGTGTTCATGAGACATGTGATTGTTCGTTCTTACCTAGAGGCTCTGTGCGTTTTACGTGACATGTCAATTAGCGGCGAACTTCTTAACTACAGCTATTACTCTGTGTGGCCTGATCCTGACTTTGTGCATGATGACTTTTCTATAATTTGCCAAGGAATATATGAAGACATTGCCAAAGGGAAAGGAAAAGAATGTATGAAAGTATTTTCTGATGGATCATCCTGGGTGTCCATGAAAAACATTCGATTTCTAGATGACTACTTGCTTAAGAGACAAGACATCGGAGTGGCTGCTTTCCAGATTTTTTTAAAGTACCTAAAAAAAACAGGTAAAAAAAATCTGTGTGCTGTAGAGCTTCCTTCCTGGGTAAAACTTGGGTTTGAAGAGGCAGGGTGCACAGATGTTCTTGTGGAAAACACATTTTCCGAAAGGCAGTTTTTTACAGAAGTGTTTTTTCCACATATTGAAGAAATCAAGCCTGAACTGCGGGACCCTTTAATGCTTTTTGTTTTAAATGAACGTATACAGGTATATGGGGAGGTCTTAAAAGTGACACCGTGCATTCCATGCTCTAGTAACAGTCATCATTTAGTAATACCCTCTATACTAATACATCCTGAAGGAAGAGTTGCAAAATTATACTATGAGAGTGATGGAAGATTTCCATTTGGAACAACTCAGAATTATTTGAACCCAGTTGTGTTAGTGAAACTAGTGCAGTTAGGCATGGTGAAAGATGACATTTTATGGGAAGACTTAATGGAACGCATTGAATCCATTGCCACAGTCAATAGCAATGACCACGCTGCTGCTTGCTCGAGAAGCAATATTGTTCTAAGCTTAATTGACGAAAAACTTAGATTCCGAGACCTGAAAGCCAAAGAATTTGCTGTAAAATGTCAGAATACTCGTTTTTTGCCATTTTTATCCAAGCCGGTTGGATTTTCCTTAAATTGGAAAGGGAGTGACTTCAAAGCCGAAGAAATGTTTTCAGCCAATGATCTTTACACAGCTGAGCACCAAGACACTGTTTGTCTTTTGAAACTCATCCTCAATGAAAATTCCCCCTCTTTTAAGGGCTGTGGATCCATATCACTGGCCGTCAAGGAGTTCCTTGGTTTGCTTAGGAAGCCATCTCCTGAACTTGTAATTGCTCAACTGAATGAAGTTGGTAAATATTTAGATGGAGTTACTCTATATCAAGAGAATATAACTAATGCCTGCTATAAGTTCCTTAATGAATCAGTGTTGCTAAATGAATCCAAAGCTCTAATTGTTGCAGAGCTAAAAACAACAAATTGTATTCTGGTTGAGAACATCTATGTCAGTGCAGAGAAAGTTTCCTTTCACCTGAATTTTGATTCTGCTCCTTACCTATATCAGTTGCCTACAAAGTACAAAAACAATTTCCGTGAACTTTTTGACAGCATAGGCGTAAAACAATCTTTTACTGTAGAGGATTTTGCTTCGGTTCTTCAAGCTGTTAAAAGAAAAAGCAAAGGAGTAAAGCTTACAGAAAACAATTTTCAGCTTTGTAGAAGAATTATAAGTGAAGGAATCTGGGGACTTATTCGAGAAAAGAGTCAAGAATTTTGTGAGAAAAATTATGGTGAAATACTTCTACCAGATGTTAATCTTAATCTTCTTCCAGCTAAATCATTATGTTATAATGATTGCCCATGGATAAGGGTGAAAGACACTGCTGTAAAATATTGCCATTCTGACATTCCGAGAGAGGTTGCTGTCAAACTTGGGTCCATTCCAAAGAGACACAAAGCATTAGAAAGATATGCTTCTAATATTTGTTTCACAGCTCTCGGGAGTGAATTTGGACAGAAAGAAAAACTCACCAGTAGGATTAAAAGCATTCTGAATGCGTACCCCTCAGAGAGAGAGATGCTCAAGGAACTTCTTCAAAATGCAGACGATGCCAAAGCTACAGAAATATGTTTTGTGTTTGATCCCAGAGATCACCCAACAGACAGGATATTTGATGAAAAATGGGCACCTTTGCAAGGCCCTGCACTGTGCGTGTACAACAATCAGCCCTTTACAGATGACGATGTTAGGGGAATACAAAACCTCGGAAGAGGCACAAAGGAATGCAATCCATACAAAACCGGGCAATACGGCATTGGATTCAATTCCGTTTATCATATTACTGATTGTCCTTCTTTCATCTCTTCCAATGATATTATTTGTATCTTTGACCCTCATGCCAGGTATGCCCCTGGAGCAACATCTCTGAGTCCTGGTCGTATGTTCAGAGATTTAGATGCAGATTTCCGAACCCAATTTTCTGATGTTTTAAATCTATATCTTGGCAAGCATTTCAGTCTTTCAAATGCTACCATGTTCCGATTTCCTCTGCGGGATTCAGAAATGGCAAAGAACTCTGAAATATCGTCTTCTCCTTGCTCCGACAGGATGGTCCAAAACCTTCTCGATAAGTTGCGCACAGATGGTGCAGAGCTTCTTATGTTTTTAAATCACATGGAGAAAATTTCTATTTGTGAAATTGAGAGAAGCACCGGAGATCTGAAAGTACTTTATTCAGTAAAGGGAAAAATCACTGATGGTGATCGGCTTAAGCGGAAACAGTTTCATGCATCTGTCATTGAAAGTGTGACTAAGAAAAAACAATTGAAAGATATACCTGTGCAACAAATTACTTACACAATGGACATTGAAGACTCTGAAGGCAATCTTACTTCATGGTTAATCTGCAACCGCTCAGGATTCTCTAGTATGGAAAAAGTCCTAAAGAGTGTTGTATCAGCTCACAAAAATGAAGATATTACTCTCTTTCCACGTGGAGGAGTTGCTGCTTGTATTACCCACAATTATAAAAAGCCTTTTCGAGCCTTTTGTTTCCTGCCTCTCTCACTTGAAACAGGCCTTCCCTTTCATGTCAATGGGCATTTTGCTTTAGACTCAGCGAGACGTAATCTGTGGAGGGACGATGATGGCGTTGGAGTAAGGAGTGACTGGAACAGTAGCTTGATGACAGCATTAATCGCTCCTGCCTATGTTGAGCTCTTGATTCAGTTGAAAAAAAAGAATTTTCCTGGAACTGACCCAACCATTTCTATTTTGCACAATACACCCATACATGTTGTGAAAGACACTTTGAAAAAGTTCCTGTCATTTTTTCCCGTTAACAGACTTGATTTACAACCAGATTGGTACTGCCTCGTCAAAGCAGTGTACATTTGTATTTATACAGACTCTAAACGCCTTTTACCTGTAGTGCGAACTCCAAATGTTGACGGGTCAGACATGCAGAGTGCTGTCATTATTACATGGGTCACCATGTCAGCAGTGAACGGGAACAGGGCATTTTTTGACAATTTGCTCCAAGACGAATTGCACCACATGAAAAACGTAGAGTACAACATAAGCACTCGCAAGACCGTAGCTGAAAACGTCTATAGACTTAAACACTTGCTCTTAGAGATTGGATTCAACTTGGTTTACTATTGCGATGAAACTGCAAATCTCTATCACTGCCTTGTTGACGCAGACATCCCCGTCTCTTATGCAACACCTACTGATGTTCGGAAATTCCTAATGACTTTTTCCTCTCCTGACACTTGCTGCCATATCGGAAAATTGCCCTGCCGTCTTCAGCAGACAAATCTAAAGTTGTTTCATAGTTTGAAGCTTTTGGTAGATTATTGCTTGAAAGATGCAGAAGAAAGTGACATTCAGATTGAGGGCCTTCCCCTTTTAATAACACTTGACAACGTATTGCAGATGTTCGATAACAGACACCCCAAGTTTCTAACAACGTATCACGATTTGATTCCATCCCGCAAAGACTTGTTCATGAACACCATGTATTTACGATACAATAACATTTTGCTTTCAAGTAAAGTAGCAAAAACTTTTGACATCAGTAGCTTTGCCGATCTGCTGTCTTCTGTGCTGCCCAGGGAATATAAAACAAAAGTCTTTGTTAAGTGGAAAGAAAATTTTGCAAGTGAATCTTGGCTTAAAAGTGTTTGGCATTTTATTAATGAGTCCTTTACCACCAAAGATGAACAAACAGATGCCAGTGCAACATTTGATACCCTTGTTGATACCTTAAAGGATTGGGCTTTACTGCCTGGGATGAAATTCGCTGCCTCATCATCAAGTAATCTTATTGTTGCAGAAGGTGATGTACTACTCCCTTTAAGTCTAATGCATATCGCAATTTTCCCAAATGCACAGAGTGATAAAGTCTTTCATACCTTGATGAAAACTGGCTGCATTCAGCTAGGATTAAATAAAATGTGTTCAAAAGATAGTATCATACTTCCACTACTGTCAGGACACACTGCCAATATAGACAATCCATTAAGTATACTCAAGGCTATACAACACATGATACAGACATCATCTTTTAGGACAGA
This sequence comes from Hymenochirus boettgeri, assembly GCA_019447015.1. Lineage (NCBI taxonomy): Eukaryota > Metazoa > Chordata > Amphibia > Anura > Pipidae > Hymenochirus > Hymenochirus boettgeri. The sequence continues at coordinate 11,523 of JAACNH010004671.1, read as the reverse complement.
AAAATTAGCAGAGAGTGATTTTGATTCTTTGCTAATGTATTTCAACTGCAATTTAAACCATCTTATGTCCGATGAAGTTATTGGCATTTTGAAGTTGCTTCCATGTTACAGATCTATAAGTGGGCGCTATGTTACCCTTTCGAAATACGGAACTTGTTATGTACTTACGAAGAGTATGCCAACAGCAGAAGTTGACAAGTGGTCTTATTCTTCCTCCTATGCTTTTCTTGAAGAAAAAGTACATTTGAAGGAATTGTACACGGCTCTTGGTTGCCTCCCAGTGGATGATTTAGAAATTTATTCAAAGCACCTTTTGCCAAAGTTTGAAAATTTATCCTACACTGCTAAACTGGAGCACTTGATTTATCTAAAAAATAGACTGTGCGCTATTGAAGACATTTCAGGTGTAAGAGAGCAGCTGTACGTGCAGCTGGAAGAGCTTTCATTCATTTATGATGCTATCAATCGTCTTAAGCCTGCAAAGCATTTCTATGATAAGACTGTGAAGGTTTTTGAAGTAATGTTATCTGAAAAACTATTTGTACCTCAAGATTTCTTTAAAAGACTGGAACAGATTACAAAACCCAAGAACCAAGTGGCTTTCATTACATCGTGGATCAACTTTCTTCGAAAAATAGGGCTAAAGTACATAATTTCCCAGCAACAATTACTACAGTTTGCAAAAGAAATTGGCATGAGAGCAAACACAGAAAACTGGACTAAAGAAGTTCTTCAGAATACAGTGGATGTAATTCTGTATCATGTCTTCCAGGAAAGAACAGATTTGTTGTCTGGGAACTTTTTAAAAGAATTGTCTTCAATTCACTTTTTATGTCCTGAGCGAGCACCAGCTGACCTTGTTCGGTTCCATCCTCAGTACCAAGAAGTAAATGGAACACTTCCATTAATAAGGTTCAGTGGAGCACAAGTAAATCCTAAGTTTAAGCAAACAGACGTTATGCAGTTACTTTGGACATCTTGTCCTATTCTTCCTGAAAAAGCAACTCCTTTAAGTATTAAAGAACAAGAAGGAAGTAGCCTTGAGCCCCAGGAACAACTTGAACATGTTTTAACAATGCTGAATGTAAATATGGATCCTTCACTTGACAAAGTAATAAACAATTGCAGAAATATATGTAACATAATAGCAGTGGATGATGAAATGGTTAAAACAAGATCAAAGGTTTTAAGGAGTATTTATGACTTTCTCAACACAGAAAAAAGGGAATTCAAGTTCCAGTTGAGAGGTGTTGCATTCGTGATGGTTGAAGATGGGTGGAAACTTTTAAAGCCGGAAGAAGTTGTAATTAATCTTGAATACGAGGCTGATTTTAAACCTTATCTGTATAAACTCCCTTTAGAGCTTGGAACATATCATCAGCTGTTCAAGAATTTAGGCACTGAAGATATTGTGTCAACTAAACAGTATGTGGAAGTTCTAAGTCGAATATTCAAGAACTCTGAAGGAAAACAGCTTGACCCAAATGAAATGCGAACAGTCAAAAGAGTTGTTTCAGGCTTACTCAAAAGTCTTCAGAATGATTCCCCAAAGGTGCGGAATGACTTAGACAATGTCCGCGATCTTGCACTTTATCTACCAAGCCAAGATGGAAGACTAGTAAAATCAAGCATTTTGGTGTTTGATGACGCGCCACATTACAAAAGTAGAATACAAGGAAATATCGGTGTTCAAATGCTTGTGGATCTTAGTCAGTGCTACATGGGGAAAGACCACGGCTTCCACACAAGAATTATAATGCTTCTTCCTCCAAAGTTAAGACCCCGTCTTCTCAGCAGTATTCTTGAAGAACAGCTTGATGAAGAAACTCCGAAATCGTGTCAGTTTGGAACCCTTTGCTCTTTACAGGGTAGACTGCAGCTGCTGTTGTCTTCTGAACAGTTTATCACAGGACTTATAAGAATCATGAAACATGAAAATGATAATGCATTTTTAGCAAATGAGGAAAAAGCTATAAAACTCTGCAAAGCATTACGGGAAGGTTTGAAGGTATCCTGTTTTGAGAAATTACAAACAACTTTAAGAGTTAAAGGATTTAATCCCATCCCTCATAGCAGAAGTGAAACCCTCGCATTTTTAAAGCGATACGGACATGCAGTCATACTGCTTTATATACAGCATTCAGACAGCAAAGATATAAATTTCCTGCTAGCACTCGCAATGACCCTAAAATCTGCAACAGACAATCTCATTTCTGACACATCCTATTTAATTGCCATGCTAGGGTGCAATGACATATACAGAATCAATGAAAAGCTTGACAGTTTAGGAGTTAAGTATGACTCATCTACAGAGCAATCCAAGCTTGAACTTCCCATGCCTGGTACGCCTATCCCTGCAGAAATTCACTATACTTTGCTTATGGATCCCATGAATGTATTTTATCCCGGTGAATACGTTGGCTATTTGGTTGATGCAGAAGGAGGAGATTCATTTGGCTCTTATCAGCCAACATATACTTATGCAATTATTGTTCAAGAAGTGGAAAAAAACGAGGTTAATTCAGGCTCTATTGGAAAGTTTTACCAAATCGATATAGGTTACAGTGAATATAAGATAGTAAGCTCCTTTGATTTGTACAAGTTTTCTAGACCCGAAGAGAGCGCTCCTAACAAAGATAGCGCCCCATCTACTCCAACAAGTCCAACTGAATTTCCGTCTGCTGGTCCTAGGACTGTTCCAACTAGTAAAGAGAGTCCTAAAACAACATCTTCTAGACACCAGTCTCCCAAAAAAACAAGACTGAGTTCTTTGCCTGAAATATTAAGAGAGGTCACCTCAATAGTGGAACAGGCCTGGAAACTTCCTGAAACTGAAAGAAAAAAGATAATTAGAAGACTCTATCTAAAATGGCATCCGGATAAAAATGCTGAGAACCTGGATATTGCAAATGAGGTTTTTAAGCATTTGCAAAATGAAATTACCAGACTAGAAAAGCAGACTTTTGTTGATCACAATTCTGATAGAACTGCAAGAAGAACCTTTGCATCCACATCAACACGGTATCAATCAGAGAAATTTTCATTTCAGAGATTTTATACGTCATGGAATCAAGAAGCCACCAGTCATAAATCAGAGAGGCAACAGTACAAAGAGAGGTTTTCCACTACCACAAGTTCATATGACTCAAAGCGTTTTTTTGTGCCACCTACTTTCAAATCAGTTGGAAACCCTGTAGAGGCTCGCAGGTGGCTGAGACAAGCTAGGGCTAATTTTTCGGCTGCAAGAAACGATTTGCACAAAAATGCTAATGAGTGGGTTTGCTTTAAGTGCTATCTCTCTACCAAGTTAGCCTTGATTGCTGCCGATTATGCTGTCAGAGGAAAATCAGACAAGGATGTGAAACCAACTGCACTTGCTCAAAAAATAGAGGAATACAGTCAACAACTAGAAGGTCTTGCTAATGATGTCCAGACTTTAGAAGCTTATGGAGTAGATAGCTTAAAAACCCGATATCCTGACCTGCTACCATTTCCACAGATTCCCAATGACCGATTTACGTCAGAGGTTGCAATGAGAGTGATGGAATGCACGGCCTGTATAATAATAAAACTTGAAAACTTTATTCAAAATAAGTAAACAGTTTATAAGTGCTACACTGTATTTTTCAGCTTAACACAAGTAAAAAAAATTAACAATTCAGCAGTTGTAAAAGTAATGCACTGAGTGTGGGCCTCAGCTTGGAGATTCTTAAAAAATAAATTGAAAAAACCCAGATCTAAAGGAAAGTTCAGGTGTTAGTAAGGGAGATTCAATAAAAGTTCTTATCGTTAAAAATGGTGCTAATTTTGCCCCAAATTATCAGATATTATTTAACATTTGAAAGCTAAAATCTGATTGGTTGGAGAAAAATTAGCACCATTTTTAACGATAAGAACTTTTATTGAATAACCCTTTGTATATTTCTGCACAGAACATGTGAGATCCATGATACATTTATTATTTGGTTAAGCTGCTCGCCATGTTTAACATGCAATTTATTTTTGTTTAACAAAATATTCTTGTGGATGGTAATACAGTATATCCTTAGATTATAGATTGGATGGGTCCAAAAAGTTAAGGGTCACACGTACATCTGTAAATTCTGAGGGGAATATTTTTGAATATTTCTACAATTGCTTACTGTATCTCAAGCTAATATGTTTTAATGCAGATTTGTTGTTCATAAAGATTCTAAAAACCGCAGTGTACGTTGGGGGCTTAGTAATTAAACCAGGAATACCTAACCTGCAGTTCCTCCAAAAGTTTGAAAACTAGAACTGTGCAATCAAGGAATGTTGGGAGTTTTTAAAAATCTAGAGAGGCGCAGGTTGGACATCCCTGAATTAAAGGACAATTATACTCACCTAGTCCTTTTCTATAGCTGCATTGTACCCTGGGTAAGGACCTAAATTGCTAAGTCCTCACCCCTGGGTACTTTACCTAACAGCTACTCTCTGGGCCATTCCTCCCCTCTAACACTGTCAGTGACAGTCCGTGATGTAGCCAATGAGAAGAGTGTATCTTCTCATTGGCTACACTGTGGAAGGGAACTGGAACATTGAGGGAAACTTAATGTTAGAAAGTACAGCTGCTAGGTAATGTACCCAGGGGTGAGGATTTAGCTGTTAAGGTCCTCACCCTGGGTAGTTCTAATGGGAGGAAGAAAGAAAGCGGGGGATGAGTATAATTGTCCTTTAAACCCTGGAATAATCAAAGGAAAGAATATGGGATTGCTCCTAAAGATTTATTTAATATGCAATTATTAGTAAATGTATTATGTAAATAAAAGAGCTGTAAAATATTAGGTGTATATAAACTGAATGTAATTATTTGTGCAAATTATTCAAAACGCACTTTATTTAACCAAAGCTGAGCAGCACAGTAGACAATCCCTTGCAGCTAAATTAGACTTCCCATCTTACCCAGTATTGTCAATGTTTCCTGCCAATAATAAATCAGATTTGAATAAAAAAAAAGAAAAAAAAGGACGTGGAGATAATGTTCTAATCAGCTGGATCTGGTTTGATAGTCATGAAATTTAAAATTAAAGTCACAGTAGTACATTTTTATAACTCCGCCTCCTACAGCAGCACATAATTGTTACTATATCCCTTGCTTTTTACTCGCAGTAACATTTTATATTTTATATTGTTCTCATTGCAAAAAAAAAAAAATCTGTTAAGTTTTTAATCAAAATGTTTAACGGGTGCAAAATAACCCTCTGTTAATAATACGAAGAGATGCACTGAAACTGACTTTATTTCCAACTCTGGAGCCTTAATAATTGTTTGACTTTATTTGAAGCCAAGAACATGTGTAAAAAGACTGGGAACTGTTTTAAGTTATAGGTGTTATTTTTTTCAATCAATGAAGAAATGTCCATATGTCTTTTTAAAAATGTTCTCATTTACTTTTTTTATACATCCTTATAATGCTTCTTCCCACCCACCCCAATCATTTGTAATAAAACCATTTGTCTAAAAAGAATTGTTTTTTTTTATTTTTTACTTGGTTAGTTCACTGAAACTATGGTGCCAGTTAGCGAATAAAAGGGGAGCTGTAATAAAATGTGCTACCTGGTGTAATATTGAGTTAGCGTGAGTTTAAAGGACAATGAAAGGCTCAGAACAACACTGAACCAGAAGGCAGAACACCTTGATATAAAACCAGTAATCTCTATCTTACCTCTAATTTTGATGGGGGCTGGGAAATTAATCTAAATAACAAATGGTTTGTGATTTACTTTCTTAAAGGAGAACTAAACCCAATTTTTTATACTCCAGAATCTGAACCCCCCCCCCCCAAAAACACCCAAAAACTATAAAATCCCACTTCAGTAAATTGAAAGCCTGTTAAGAACTGGATGAAGTATCTGTGTGTATGTGCAGTATCAGACCACACCTCCTGACCTCAGTCACATGCTTCCTTACTTTATCTGCCCTGTAAAAGGATTGGCTAGAGATTATTAATGGGTGTGACCAACTAACAAGTTTCTGCCATAGCTAAGGGCTGAGCATGTGCAGAACATAGTGGTCGTTGACCAAACTGTGTGATACTAGAATGCTGTGAAGTAAAGCACAAACCATATGTTATTTAGGTAAATTTCCCAGCGCCCGTATCAAAATGAGAGGTAAGATACAGATTACTGGTTTTATATCAAGGTGTTCTGCCTTCTTGTTCAGTGTTGTTCTGTGGCTTTAGTTGTCCTTTAAGAGACTTACATTTAATACAATTTACTGAAGTGATATTTTATAGCTTATTGGAGGGGTTATTTTCAGATTCTGGAGTATAAAAATTTGTTAAATTCTCCTTTAACTCTTACTTTGCATGGCTGTTAATGGCAGCAGGTACCCGATGCAATTAATTTGTTTTGCACTTAAAGGGCATCTATAGTGAAATTTATACATTGCTCTAATCCATACATAATAAAAGGTTAGTGTATTCTGCCTTATTCTTAACTTCCTCTGTGGCTCTGTGTTTGCATACTGTCTGATTTACTGCTGAGATCCTAACTCCCCCTCCCCTCTTTGGTCATTCCCCCGTTCAAGTAGTCCAGCTGTCAACCAAGCCTGGGAACCCAGCCGCTCATGCGCATTAATCCTCCTACACATCACTCTAACATTTGTAATAAATAAATAAACCCTCCGTATGTAAGCCTGGTTGTTCTGGAGACACTGCCTTATCACTTCAGCCCGATCTCCCGTTGACAGGCAATAAATTAGTGAAAGCTGCTTCATGAAAGCCGCTCAAAGAGGAGTGGTGTATTGAAATCTTGACTTCTTTTAACTTCTATACCTCGGGATAGAGGCGGAAACTGAAGAAAATAAAGGTACTCTGGGGGTTAGGGGGGCATTATGGAATACATAGAAAAAAAAATTGTGCGTTAAAAAGCGCACACTAGTGTTGGCCAATTGGTCTGGCCACACTAGGTGCGCTGGTGTCTGTTGTGGTGAGATTCGCTTATCGGAGCAAATTCGCTCCATGAGCTCTGATAACTCACTACAACAGGGATCACAGCACAATCGATGTGCACATATCACGTTGATTGTGGCCTCTTACAGTGAAAGGTAAGAGGAGTGCCAAGGTGAGTGTTACATCTTTCTAAAATCAGTATAAATGATTTGGTACTTGCCAAAATTGAAGTTTTATTATGTAATGACTGCTACATTTGTCTCTTAATTATAGGGCAACTATTATTGAAAAAAAAATCAACCTCCGCTATATCTCAGCTAAAATGAAAATATAATCCTAACAGGTTGTTTGTATACTAATTCCTTAGGGTGTCCCATTCAGAAGTTATTTCACTTGGCCAATAACATTCCTCATTGAGTCCTGTAAAGATTGTAATGTTAGAAGCGAGGGACTCTCAGCATCCTAGAGATAAAGAGAGAAGCACACTTCCGAATAGGAAGACAGCAGAATAGGACTCCAGATTATAGGGAATGACCACCCCAGTACTACAATCTAACCACTAATCTACTTTTCCCACCCCTCCCAAACCATTGATCATTATACGTTCTTATCTCCACATGGTCCCTGAAGCACCTTAGACCTTTTTTTTGGCTGCAGTTCCACCAAATGTATGTTAGTAAATTGTTCCAATGTTCTTTTTTGGTCCTGAACACTGGAGATGTACTAGATTGCGGATCTGAACTGAATTTCCGAGATGTGCAGATTTTCCAGAATTCCGCTTTCTGAATTTTTCCGAACCACGTTCAAATAAATTGAGGATTTACGGAATTTTCGTTTTTTTGGTGAATTTTTTTAAAATGATCTAGCCACGTCCCAAATTCACCAATAACAGCTATTTTATCAGTGCCAACCCCCTGGGTATAAAAGGCAGCTCGACAGGCACCGATTTTTCAGTTTGTTGGTTTAGTGGAGACCTGACAGAGTTGAAGAGTATTTTGTGCTTTTTCATTTATAAGGGTAAAAATAACTTTTTAATGATTTAAAGAAGTCTTTATTTTTGACTTTGCCTTCTAAATAGAGCTGCCGTGGAAGTACCTGTGTCTGTGTGGGTATTATTATACGTTTGAAAGTGTAAAAATAACTTTATGATTGATTAAGATTTAAATTTTGACTTTAGTTGTCCTTCACATAAGGCTGCCATGGAAATGGAAGGTTGTTTCAGTAGGTGTGGTTACCTGTGTCTGTGTGAGTATCATTTTGCATTTATGAGTGTTAAAGTAACTTTTTAATTATTTCATTTTTGACTTAAGTTTACCTTTAAATAGGGCTATAGAATAATAGAAGATAAGAATAATCATGTATTTACCAGTGAATGAGAAATATAAATAGCTGGGATCTGTCACTCAAGCCAAATTAATAGATTTGTGAAGGATTTAAATATATACCCTCCACCGACCACTGTCTGTGGAGGGCCAAGACATTATCATATGACACAGGGTAGGTTCTGTTAGAGAGGTAGGATTGTAGCCAGGATTCCGCTTTATTCCGGATGCCCAAGGAGTGAAGAATTTGCATTAGGAGGGAATGATCTACTGCAGGGGTGCCCAACCCAGCCGATGCTGGGGGCCTCACTAGCGGCACTGAGCACTGTAAGCAGGACGCGGGGAGTAGCTCTGCATCCGGACCGCCACAACCCACCCGTGGCTCTATGCGGGCCACAGGTTGGGCATCACTGATCTACTGTATTGAAAGCAGAAGAAAGGAAGGATGAGAATAAAAAAGTGAGCTTTGGCAGCATGAAGGTCATTCACAACATGCACACAGCCCTCTCCATGGAGTGCCCAGGACAAAACCCTGACTGCAAGGGGTCCAGTAGGTTATGAGAATGAAGATAATTAGTGATATGGGAGAAGACAAGACATTCCAGTAACTTAGAGGCTATCGGTAAAAGAGAGACCAGGAGGTAGTTAGCAAGACAATAAGGGTAAATGGAGGTTTTCTTGATTATGGGTTTCACATGGGTGTGTTTGAAGAAGGAAGGGAAAATACCAGATGACAAGGAGGCATTTAATATGTGGGCCAGTATAGGGGAGACTGCCTGATTACAGCAGGATTCAGTAGGAAAGAGAAAATGGGATCAAGGGGACATGTAGTGAGTGGACATGACCAAAGCAGGTGAGAGACGTGTAGTTAGAAGATTCAATAAGGGGGTGTGGGTTTAAGAATCTAAAAGCTGTCCTGAGGATTAGGAATCTGCATATGGACGGACTCTTATTTTTTTTTATGAAGTAGTCAGTGGGGGGAGTGTGGAGAGAGAAGAGAGTCAGCGGACGAGGGACGGAGATAAAGATGAAGAACAGGCGGCGCAAATTTGATTTGTTATTATTTATAAGTGTCTTGTAGTATTTTTGTTTTGCTACCGAAAGTGCGGTGTTGAGGCATTGTAGCATAAATTTGTAATGGAGAAAGTCAGCCTGGGTACGAGACTTTCTCCACATCCGCTCAGCAGCACGTGTGCACCTACGTATAAAACAGGTTGTGGGACTGAGCCAGGGGCGAGGATTTGAGAGACAGCAGTTGCGGGGTTGCAAGGGGGCATGGAAATCAATAGCATTAGTCAGGACAGTTATAGGAGTTAAGAAGCAATTAAGGGTCAGAGTTGGACATAGGGGTTAAGAGACTAGAGGAGAAAGAAGAAGCCAGCACCAGAAGATCTGTGGCTTGGGTATTATGGCCATACACACAAGAAGGAGGGTCAAGAGAAACAGGAGAGTGTTGGGCAAGAAAAGTAATAATATAGTGATATGAAAGTGGGTAGGGGTTAGTTTCAAAAGATGAGACATAAAAGTTTTTAGTGAAGACAAGTTCCAGGTAGTGTCCGTCCTTATGCATACTGGTATTTATCCACTGATGAAGATCAAATGAGGATGTTAAATGAAGGAAATGTGAGGGCCAGGATAGAGCAGAGTTGCCAACTTAACCAAAATTAGGACAGGACAGTCTGAGAGGAAGAAGGGAAGCCAGGTCTCAAAGTCTGAGAAGAATATAGCTGGGAAAGTTTTGGATCAGGTCTACACATGGCAACAGAGGGTATGAAATTTGAACAGCATGAACCTCAAAGAATGTAAATGAGAAGGCCGGTGGGAGGATGATTAAATTAAAATGACAGGTGTGGGAAAAGAAGGAGGCTAACACCTCCACCACAGGAGCGAGGTGTATGGGAGAGGAGGAGAACTTCTGTAGTAACAGAGGTCTCAATAACATAGTCGTGCTGGGAAAGCCAGGTTTCAGTAAGAGCAAGAAGGTGAAAATTCTTACCACAGAAAAGGTTGTGAATAATAGTGCATTTGTTAGAAAGGGACCGAACATTAAGCAAAGCACAGGAGAAGGGCAGATATGAAGATGGGATTAGAGTAAAAAGAGCGTAGATTCACGAAAATGGGAGGGAGTAGGGCAAGGACAATAGGAAAGTGGGATATTACTGGGGCCAAGATTATGAGATACATCCCAAGCAACAAGGAGTAAGAGAGCAAATAGAAACCGCATATGTGAGATGGATTTGAGGTTGTGTCGCTTATTTGTGTTAGATCGATAGTGAAGTGTGGTGTTGTTAAAGAGCTGGTATAGTGCATCTCTTAACCAGTGAAAGGAGGTAGAGAGAGGAGGTGGAGAGATAGAAATATAGTGAGAACACTGGTAAGGGGACAGTAGTAAGGGGAGGGCTTTTGACTTTTGTAAAAGAACGCTTTTATCTTAAGTGACAGACCAGAGAGAGAGACCAGAGAGAGACTGGAGAGCAGAGATAATAACATAAAGTTGAGGTACCCTAAAGGACTTGATTTATTAAACACACAAATTATTGATTTTTTTGCCCAAAATTCAATAGAGACCATAGACAAGAGAGAGACAAGAGGAAGACCAGAGACCAAAGATAGACTAGATAGATAAGAGATAGGAGTTAGACCAGAGAGAGACTAAAGAGATAAGACAGAGACCAGAGAGATAAGAGTGAGACCAGAGAGAGACTAGTGTTAACCCCTGCTCTCCCACCATTACCAGCAGGGAAAGTCCAGTTGTGTTTCTGTCTTTGGTGTTAGTTCACATTACGAAAGGCAAATCCGAAACATGTAGGAGGAATCCAGAGTCATTTTTAGGATTTAAAGGAGCCCAAGTCAGGGGAGTAAAGAATAAAAGGCTCCAGTGTTTCTATGACAGTAACTTGGGTTCATTTATCCAGTGGCAGATTGACAAATACACATTTACTTGTGGATAGTTTTCACAATCAGGATGTTTTCAATTTATCTTGTCCCCAATGCACATTGTTAATATTGTTTATACTGAAAACTCACCACTAGAGGTCACCAGAATGTTAGTTTGCAGCAGGCTCTGCAATTTGCATTGGAAAATAGACACCTTTAGTCTCAATATTAATTGGTTTAACTAAAGGCAAAAGAGTATCAAAACCATTTCTTAAGAACATTTACGCATTGGGGTCAAAAAACATCTTTCGCTCGATCTCAAGGAGATAAAAAAAATTGTAAAAAAAAATGTGCCAGTAATGTACCAGCAATGTATCAGCAATGTGCCAGCAATGTATCAGCAATGTATCA
>JAACNH010004670.1:0-23138 GCA_019447015.1 Hymenochirus boettgeri | reverse complement strand
ACTCTGCCTATAGTTTTAAAAAAAATCTAGACCTTCCATTCCTTCTGCTGCTTTTGGTTCCCTGTAGTCCTTGTCCAAAGTCCAGGAAAGTGAAGAGCAGTGGCTGTCTTCCTGTCCTATGGTCTCTGCCTTTTGTGAAGCCTCCGGAGGGATGCAGGACATGCGCACAGTGGAGCCTTACTCCCCTCCCTCCTCCTCCAGGTTCCCATTTGCCACCCCTTTCTCCTAGACATTACAGCCTTTTGCCATAATGTTCCTTAGGCTTGCTAACCCCCAATCGTTATTATAAACGGAAAAAAATAAAAACACTTTCAGATATTTACTTACAGCCCCTGCTCCTGCATATCTCTCTTAGCCGGCAGCTGCGTACTGTGATTGGCTGACGCGAAGCCAATCACAGATGGTCTGCCGGACTCCGGCCCTTCTCTGTTTCTGTTAGCAGAGAGGAAAGGAGAATGACCGGCAGCCAGGGGCTGTAAGTAGTTATATTAAAGTTTTTTTAAGCATATATAGCGCGTTTGGGGGTGGGCAACCTAAAGAACATTATAGTAAAATCTAGTGTTTAAAGTGGACATGCCTTTAAAAATTATTGCTAAAGAAACATATATGAAATGAGTACCTGGAAACCATTATTGTACAGTACCCATATAGACATTCAATTATGTGGAGAGGTCTGCAATATAACAGAGATTTCCAACCTGTGGGCCTCCATATGTTCAAAACTACACTCCCAGGATTCCCTTCTTCTCGTTATAGGCTTTGTAGTGGAAGGCTGAAGACCTGAGGTGGAGATCCCCGGTACTGTACTTAAAGGAGAATAACCACGTTTTTACACTCCAGAATCGGAACAAACACCTTAAAAACACCAATAAGCTATAAAATACCACTTCAATACATTTTTTAAAGTAAATGTAAGCTTGTTAAGAACTAGATGAAGTATCTGTTGTATGGTGCAGTGTCAGACCACACCTTCCTGACCTCAGGACATGCTTCCGTGCTTTTATCCGTAAAATGATTGGCTAGAGAGTTATTAATGGGTGTAGCACAACTGTAACAAGTTTCTGCCAGAGCTAAGACTGAGCATGTGCAGAAACAATGGTGTTGACAAACTGTAGAAAAGGCAGCTAGAAAGCTTAGGATGGAACACACCATGCCAATATTTTCGGCGACCGACCGATTCACTGCACTTTCGGTCGACGCGCCAAAAATATTGGCTGGTGTGGGGCAGGCGGCCACAACCGACATTGTTTGTTCGTTGGTCCGATCGGATGAACGAACGATCGGGCATGTGGAAAATTTCCGATCGATTGTGCGTTCCTATGGGAAAACATGATTGATCGTTCGCAAATCAGACGCGACGGACGACATTTGTCCCCGCCAAGCGCTCGCTTGTAGCGACCGTTCGGTCTGGACAAAAATTCCCTCCGTGTGTACCCAGCCTTAGGGAGAGAGGGGCCCAAAAGGAGCAAAAACCCTTCACTGAGCATAACAAGTGAAAACACCTTATTAAACAGCAGGCATCTTCGGAATATGAATAGATTGCCCAAAAATATAAGATACAAGAAGTAATTCTTACTCCATGTTCCCCAGAGTAAGGGGCGGAGATATGCAACATACTCCTTTATGTCCTTTTGTTTGCATGTGTCTAGAACCGTGGCTAATAACGCAATATAGCTTAATATAAGAGAGCCAATCATCTGGACCTGAAACGACGTGTAAAGCACCGCCTTATGTATTTAGGTAAATTCCAGCACCATATCAAATAAGAGGATAAGACACAGATTACTGGTTTGTATATTGTTCTGTGGTTATTTGTCCTTTAAAATAGACCTATTTGCCTTAGTCCATTGTCATCTAAAATTTCTGGTCAGTGGTTGACTGTTCCTATACCTGAAAAGTAGAGATGGTCGAACGTCAAAAAATCCTTTCCGATTTCAAATTTCAATAATCTGAAAAGGGTTAATAATCCCAAATAGACCCATCAAATAGTTTAAAAAAATTCTAATAAAATAAGGTTGAAATAATAATGGTAACTTACTGTAACGGCTCTGGGACCGGAAAATAGTCTGGGGAACGCGTGCATATATTCAGACTGAAATGTAAAGTTGCTTCATCACAAGCATCACATAAAATATTCAATAAGTATCCCATATCGGAATCAATGGTTCAAAAAACTGATAAACCTCCATATACAAATGAAGGGTTTTAAAGAATTCAGGAATTCTATGTTTTTTCCATGTAAAGAGTTTCTACAAATCGATTTTTGAAAAATAGATCCCAAATCGATCCTCAAAGTTCACTAATTATTGAAAAAAGGTTTGTGAGTGACGAGCTCAAATTCCAAAAAAGTCCGAAATTTGTGCAAACTCCTAAATGAGATTTGAACCAGGCATAAGTTTAGTCCACTCTACTGAATCGTAGATAACAGTAAGTAATAGATCAATAATACTTATGTACCATGCTTTAATCTAGTCTGAGGGGGGGGGGGGTATGTACTGCTATTGCATAATGTGTGATGATCTGAATACAACTCATAAAAAGAAAAAATATAAATTATGTATACTAAAAAGTTCTGATTTTCAATAAATGATTTCCAGGATCCTTATCAGAAATAGTTCTAAGCAAACACATTATATTACCTACTGGAAAAGGTACTGTATGGTACAGGCTACCTTGTTACCGTACTTAAAAGTTGTCTACATCAATTATTTACTTTTGCTTTAGTGTGCAGAATGGGACAAAACATCCTGTTGATGATTCTTTATCTGAATTTGAAGAGGAAAAAATGTTTAACCTGGAATATTGAAACCCAGAAAGATACAGATCAATATACATCCCGATTGAAAATCTTATAGCTCTTTACCTTGTGACAACAAGTAGAAAATAACAGGCCACCTATCTCAGAAAGTAGACTGGGTATGCTACAAACCTCTAGTGTTGTTTATCACGTATGTCTGGATACTCATGTAAACACACAGCATGGTGTCTTGAGTATCAATACTGAAAGACGCACACTCTACCTGACTTAACAAGCAAGAAGTACATAGCGCTCCCGGAAATGCACTTTATTCCACAAACCCTTTTGTACGCTGTTTTTTGGCTGAATCAATGTTATTTGTGTTAGATTATTATTATACAGTCCGTAGTGTTTTCAATTACATGTATACATTTACATCAGGCCCTGCCCCGAAGTGCTTACATCTTGATCCTCATTTATGCATCATTCTGGCAATGGAAGTAGCCATTGTACATTAAAGTCTATGTATTCTTCATTGAAGAAATGTTCTTTAATCACTTTCTTCATCCCTATTGACACATTGTTATCTGAATTGGAATCTACTTTTATATGATGGGGACAGTAGGTTATCTGATCAAGAGGACATGTATTTGTTTTGTGTACAGACGCCAATATCACAACATTCCAATTTAAATAGGTTTTATGGACTGTGCCAAAACTCTGACCTACACGTTAAGCTGGGTACACACATGAAAAAATCTTTTAAAAAAATGAAAGACAGATCTGCAAGATACTTCGTCCATTTCTCTAAATGATCCCGGGCCGACAATGAAAGTTTGTCAAACCTCGGGAACACTCGGAAATGTGCTAACACACTAAGATAAAGGGACAAAATGCATTCTTTATTCCATTGTGTGGGTACCCACATATTTGATACAATATCCTCTTATATTTATATGTTGCCACTCTAAAGAAAAACTTGCCACCCAACCCACTTTATGCAGTTTCATGACTGGACTATTGGGCCCACCGGAATCTAGACCAAGGGCCCAACAGAACAGTTTGGGGGCCCACCTTAAATTTTGATATCTATATTTCACTCAATACATATCTATCTTACTCCTACTGACTACTATTGTTTATTAAAAGACAAACAACCTGAGCGCGCACACACGGGGGAATGGGCGATAATCGCACATGTGTCTGCATTCCTACTACCATCATTCACCAATCCGCCATGGCGGATCAAAGAGTGACACACCGACCAAATGCACACACGTGTGATATCAGCTGAAACTGCCATTCGTCACGCGTGGGTCTTGTGATTGGAGGTCGTCCGAAAGTTAGGCATGTGTACAAAACCCTTACTGTCCCTTTGAATTGTATTTAAATTTCAGAGGTGTTGGGTGAATGGGTTGTGGCTCACTGGGAGATTCTCCTGTAACCCTGTGGGTCGGTCCAACACTTCCTTATGTCATCAGTGATGCCCTGGAACCAAGTTTGCAATATTGCTAAATGACAGCATGTGTAAATGATTGTTTTTTTTGTTGAGATAACATAGACAATACAATGTTATTACATGTCATTATTATTTGATACCTGGTAACCTAGGTAAAGATGTGCGATCATTGCCGCAATGCAAGACCGCTGGACAATTGTTGCCATAAAATACGGTTGCACACAGTACCTAGCTTAAGCTGGAAAGAAAGAACATACATCATCATAACTAATTTATGTTTTTATGAAATGTTCAATTGTGCTTGTGAAGGTTCTCATTCATCAGGTCATGGTAATCTGTTGTATTCAATTAGATCAACTGGACTTGAGTTTAGTTCTTGGAGACTTTCGCTAGTGTCTGACTGGCTTTCTCAATTCAGAATGACTTGTACAAGAATCTGTGGCAATTATGTACCCTGGTGACAAGACGTTTCGCTAGTCATTCCGAACTGGCTTCTCAATTCAGAATGAATTGTACAAGAATCTGTGGCAATTATGACCCTGGAAAATCCCAATTAGCATATCACAGCCAGTGTTAAGGGCGAGATTGGATAGTGGCTAAGAGGTGTTATGGGGTGTTCCTTATAACACCTCTTAGCCACTTATCCAATCCGCCCTTAACACTTGGCTGTGATATGCTAATGGGATATTCCAGGGTATATAATTGCACAGATTCTTGTAAAAGTCATTCTGAATTGAGAAAGCCAGTCGGACAACTAGCGAAAAGTCTCAAGAACTAAACTTCAAGTCCAGTTGATCTAATTGAATACAACGATATAAACAAACAGTTGTACGTTGTACCGTGTCGCAGTGCAGGTGGATACATAAACAAAGCACTGCCAACCTATATATACAAAATATTACACCCATATAAAGGTGATTTAAAACTCTTCTAGCACATCAAAAAATTTCCTACTGCTGGATTTATTTGCAAGAAATCCGCAATTCGATTGGAAGAGTAGTATTAATGGGATCCGTTGGTGAACAGTTATTGCATGACAGATGCACTAGCGACCCCCCATGCAGTTATGGGGTGTGATTGCAGCCGGCCCGGATACAACAACATGCCCAAGACCCGCCCCTGACATATCCACCCCCTTGACATGCCCACCGTGAGTTCACATTTGCTGCAAAAATCGCAGGGCTGTTGTGGGCCGCAGGTTTGACATCCACTTGGTTACCTATTCCTATCAACATCAATAGACAATAATGTTTATTTTCCCTTTTTATCATTGCAAAAGCAGTGGAGGTGGGTGGATGGTTTTTTTTTAAAATCATTTACTGTCCTCCATGTTGTCTAAACCCCATTTGCTTAACATAGTAACTAGTAATTGAGTGTGAATAAGAGATCGTTATCAAGTCCAACACTATTATTTTTTAAACCCTTCCTAACAGTTAATCCAGAGGAAGGCAAAAAAAAAAAACAGCTAAAAAAGAGGGGGGGAAATTCCTTCCTGGCTCCAAACGGTAATTGGAGAAATATCCAGGATCAATCAGATACTAGTATATGTATAAACCAGTATTTCTCAATATTATATAGTATCCTGTACCAATTAGAACTACAGTATAGTTATTTACCAGTAATTCTCAATATTTTTTAGTTTTAGAAACTTTCCAGGCCATTATTTAAAGCTATTCAATGAACTTCATTACCACATACTGCTGGAAGACAGTTCCACAGTTTCACCGTTGTCACTGTAAAGAAGAAACCTTCCTAACCTGAAGATGAAACTTCTTTCTACAATCTAAAGGATGTCCACGAGTTCTCTGATATGACCGATTAGTGAACAATGCACCAGAGAGTTTATTATATGGCCAATTAAATATTGTATAGGTTATCATATCCCACTCAAACATCGCTTCTCTAATGTAAACAGCCCTAACTTGGCTATCTGCCTGCATATTTAAGCCCCCTCCACCCCCCTTTTTAATTTAGTTGCCCTTTCTGAACTGCTTCCATTTCCAAGATGTCCCTTTTGTATATGGGATCCAAAAAAACTGCCCCGAATATTCCAAGAGGCCTTACCAGGCCTGTAAGAGGGAGAATAATTTTCTCTCTTGAATCTATTCCTCTCTTATACAAGACAATATCTGTCGTAGTTCTAGCCGTTGCTGTCTGGCATTATTTGCTTACAGCTAAGTGCTGTTACTATCAGAACCCCCAATCTTTTCCATTACAGATTCACTTAACACAGAGTAGAGAGTGGACTAGAACTCGAAACCGAGTTCGAGCCAAACTATTGCGCATTCGAGCGAATTCGGACTTCTCGAAACTATCCCGGACCTGGATTTTCGATATTTTCGGACTTCGATAAATATCGAAAATGTTTGACCGTTCGAATATGCGAGGGAGTAAAAGCCTATATACCTACTACGCGAGCATCGAATCTGATGAGTCAAAGTTTCCATAAATCCTAAGCCGAGCATCGAATCGCAAGTAAAAATCTAGGGCGCGAAAACATCGAATCAGTGAGAGAAAGTGTCCATTTAAGCTATACGCGAGCATCGAATCCGCGAGTAAAATGTTACATGATACCAGGCGCGAAATCGAATATTCGAACGCGAGAGTCTCGAAAACAGCGCCAGTGAGAGTAAAATTGATTTTCTAATGTCCTGGATATTCGAACATGTTCCCCCAGACCATTTCCCAGGTCCCAACAGCCATTTACATTAAGTACCATTAATATTTTATTTGTATTTCATTAGAACTTTTAGAACATTTGACTCCCATGACTTTAATGGGTCCGTTTCGAACTTTAAACTTTCCATATAGTTCGAAAACGGACTGAACTTTCGAAAGTTCAGCCATCCAACACAGAGTTTTTTATGGTGTAGGTGGAACAGGATTATTAAATCCCAAATGCATCCCCTTACGTTATCAACATTGAATTATCTGCCATTTGCTGCCCATTTTGATAATCTATCAAGGTTGCTGCAACACTTGCACATCATTTGAAGTTTCCAAAGCTCTGCATAGTTTAGTGTCATCAGTAAACACAGAGACTGCTCTCAATGCCCCTTCTAAGTCATTTATAAACACGATTAAACCATAGCGGCCCAGGCCAGAACCCTGAGGACTCCGCCTAGAAATAGCCCAAATATGCAGCTCCATTACCACCACTCTTGTTTGCGATCCAATAACCATCTCTATCCATGAACAAAGTTTTCTTCTAGGCCAACAGTCCTCAGTTATTACATAGTTGCCTAGTGGCACAGTATCAAAAGCTTTACAAAATCCAAGTACCATATCCAATGCTGTGCCTGAATCTGAATCTAATTCTTACTCACTTCCTCATAAAAAACCAATTAAATTGTTCTGGCATGATCTATTTCTCAAATCCATGCTGACTACTGCTATTAAGATCAGTTCTGGAGACAAAGTCAAGGATATGAATAAGTAACAACGTTTCCAGCACCTTCCCTACCACTGATGTTAGGCTTACAGGTCTATAGATAGTTGCCAGGCTGTGTGTGAACGGACTACCTTTTTTGAATATTGGTATTACATTGGCTTTTTTCCAAATAAACGGCACATCCCCCGACCAAAGGATGAATCTGAAAAGATGAGAGAAACAGGTGGTCTAGATAGAACTGAACTAAGCTCTTTTAAAATCCAGGGATGCAATCCATCTGGTCCTGGGCTTTATTGATATAACTTTGTCTAATTGTTTCGTACCATATCCTCCGTCAGCCAATGTGAATACTCCTCATTTCTACCTGCATATTATTACCATCCCTGCTGTAAGGACTAGGATTCTCTATAGTGAAACGATGTAAAAAAACAGTTAGCAGATTAGCCTTATTGGCATCCTCTACAACCATCTTCAGCCAATGTGTTTAAGGTCCACATTCTCAGCCTAGTGTTTTACCATTTAATACTGAAAAAAACATTTTGGTTGGGTTAGACTGCTTTGTTCGGCATCCGTATTTCATTTACTATTTTAGCTGTTTAATTACTTCTGCACTCTTATTACAGCTTTTATACTGTTCCGTTCCCTCTGATTTAAAATTTAAATCACTGAGGCGATTGTGTGGCAATAGTTTTCGCCTTATTCATTGCATTAAGTGTGGTATCACTGTGAAAAGAGAGTTACTCTTAGTGTAATTTCAAGAGCTATTTTTGTCATTTTTTTTATTTAAAGCCATTTATAAATACCGTAGGAATTTTCACCTTTTTGCCCCTTTCTCCCTTTTGTTGCATTTTTTCAGTGTTTACAGAATTGTTCGCCAAACTCATTACTTACTGGAATGTTCCATTAAAGGACAATTACTCACCTTCCCTCCGCTCCTCTCTTGGTCAGTACCTTTTACCCAGGGTGAGGCACTGAACTGCTAGGTCCTCACTCTGGGGTACACTAACTTACAGCATAGCCTTACTGACACGCTGCTCCGGTAGGCTCACGCTCTGTGTTGCAGGGTTTTTGTGACACCCAGCTTGTGATCTAAAGGGTGTGGGGAGTCAAACATCAAATACTGATTGGTGTGTTGTTTTGTCAAAAGAAGTAGAAGGAAAAGAAAAGAACAAGAATACCACCAGTGAGGGAAAGCAAGACAGAGAAAGAAACATGGTCATCCCATATGTAGCAGGGGTCTTCCGAGAAATTAAAGGGTATGTCCACCCTTAAAACCATTTTTCATATATGATTCCCCTGTCCCCCAGCCCCAACCGCTCTATTTTTTTCTTAGAAAGTTCCCAACTTTACTACCTCCCCTCTTTCTCCCCGCGATCCGGCCCTGCTTTGCGAGAAAATGCAAGCAGAGGGCGGGGGACCGGCAGTCGCGTCTGTGAGTGGCGGAGCGGCTGCCGGGAGTTCATGTTGCAGGGGAAAGAGGAGGTAAGTAAAGTTTGGGGCACTTTCTAAGATAAAACTAGAGCGGTGTGGGGTGGTGGGACAGGGGAATAATATACTAAAGGATTTTTACACTAGGGGGGGGGAAATCCTGAGAGGGAGGGAGGGGGAGGGAGGGGGAGAAGGGCTTGCAGTACACATGCCAAACTTCTCCGGAGGCCAGGTAGGAGGCAGAGTCCATATGGACTCGCTCTCCTCTGATTGGGCAGTTTTGGGACTTTGGGGGGGGCTACAGGAGAACCATATGGAGCTGGATGTGAGGTAAGGATTAAACTACACTACACAATGGGCCAGTAGGGGGGGATTATAGTTTTGGGTTTGGACATGCCCTTTAAGAAGAATTTTCAAAAAACACTGTATCCCTCTCTGTTTTAAACCGAACAACACACTGAGGCGCAATTGGTACATTGAAAGACCCAATGTACCGAAACACAAGAAAAGCGACATCATATACGCAGTGCAGTGCAGTGAAGAATTCTCTGATTTGTATTGGGGAGACCAAACAGCAACTGCATCAACATATGGCCCACACAAACGAGCCAATTCCTCGTTCAGTACTCAGCCATGTACCTGCATCTTAAGTATAAAGGACACAACCTTTGAAGATGTAATGTTAACATATTGGCAAAGGAAAGGATGGTTCAAGAGAGGTGTTAAGGAGGCAATTATGTGGAAAATAAAGAAACCAAGCCTAAATGGAGGTGGAGCGTTCCTATAACACATCTAGCCACTATCCCAATCACGCCTAACACTTGGCTGTTATATGCTAATTGGGATTTCTAGGGTACATAATTGCCACAAGATTCTTGACAAGTCATAGATTGAAGAGATCAGTCGGATGACTAGCGAAACGCTTCAGAACAAACTTCAAGTCCAGTTGATCTATTGAATACAACGAGATACTAAAAAATGTGTCTATTAATAAATGTAGAAAATTCGCCTTTTGAGTTTTACACTATTTATATCTTTGGCTGAAAAAAACACCACATGTGTTAGGCTATTTTTAAAAACAAGATAGGTGGTTCTGTGTGTATTAACCAATTTAATACTACTTTGAAAACCACCAGGAGTATTACCTATTTGCCATCATATGTGCTGAGTTTTTAGCATTATTAGTGCTACTTTTTGCTACTAATTTTCGCTTTTGTTGAAAATTCGCTTTTATAACTTTGATGAAATGTGAAGTTGAAAGTTAAAAAATATAGTATAAGGTTGGTGGGGAAAAAAAAGCAAAATAATTCCCCATAAAACATGGCCCTCAACCCCATTTGACTTTATTGGTAAATAAAAAAAATCGGAACCTTCAAAAAAAAAAATCTTTAAAAAGGGAAAAATTTACCTTAAAAAGTGAAATTCAGATCGTATTACTGGTAAATGCTGGAAAATAGTCTCAACACCCCTGGGTACTTATAGTATTGAGAAACACTCCACAATGTACTGACACCTCCATGGAACCCCATTGGCAGGCTAAATAAATGCCCTTATGCGCATGCCCTTGGCGAATTGGAATGGCTGAACTTAACGCAAAGTACACTTTTTCACCATTTTATAAATATGCTTGTGCGGTTTACCGCAGCGATGTATAGCGAAAAGCGAAATGTAGCGTGTAACCTTCGCCACTGGTTATCACGCTTTATAATAGCGAAGTCCAAATTAGGTGAAAAGGCCTGCGTTAAAGAGGCGAAAGTTACAACCTTTATAAATATGCCCCTATATGGTCATTTCACTAAGCTTCCCATTACCCTAATCTCCAAAATGAGCTCAGGGTTATAGAATTACAGATCACAACAACACTTCTGTCTAGTAGGAACTTCTACCATCTGTGAAAGAAAATGCTCATATAGGAATTTAAGAACTTATACCTTTTTTTTTTTTTTTGAAAAAAGGTTCCTGTACACAGATCTACCCATATTGTCTGCCATTTGTTATGTCCCCCATCTATTCCATCTTTTAGATTTGGCTTAATTTGTGTTTAAACATACTACATACTACTCCTCCTTTCTTATAACTCTGTCATGTCTAAATAAGGAGTATCCTTCATATTACTGTCCAATCGTTGTGAATCATTAGCCATTTAGCTTTCTAGGTTGATACGCTCTCCTCGATGCTTATGTATGGCTAAGTTAGATTTGGGACAGGCAAAGCTGTAATATACCAAGTGTACTATGGTGGCGTCTGCCGTAACTGTTGTTTCTTTGCAATCACCGTCAAAGCAGTGTCCCGAGACCTCTCAGACTTAACCACCCTGGGTATCTAAACCTACATTTGGAGATGTTATTTCTCTACTCCTATACTGGTACTAACCATGTTGGAACTTTGAATGTTTGAATATGACTGTCGTTACAGTATAATGAGTTATGAGCAACACATGTCGTATTGTTAGGGGGGTGTTCCTTGGAACGTGTGCTAACTTATGTTGGTAGATATAGAGGTGTTCAAACAAATAAAGGTGCATGAAATTCACTTTGGAAATTGTTGGGCTGTGTGATTTATTGGTGGTTGGCCGTTGTGTAAGGGCCTGTTTTTTTTTATGCGTCATCCCCTGCTTTACAGGAGATGGGAAATTGGGTTTTGATCATATTATTCCCGTAGGCAGGCACCCTTTTATTCAAAGGATTACTTACCTGCAATAATAAGGGAGGCAGCGCGATATTAGTTCAAAACCCACTATTTTGCATATATTGCATTGGTCCTAAAGAGATCGAGATAAATAAATTCATTAATCAATCAACCCCTTAAGGGTATATCTCCACTGGAAATAAAAAATTTTGCCATTTAGTTCATCTGAAGAACGGAGGTAAAGAAGCTTTGTCTCACCTCCCGTTCTTGTATAAAACCTGCGAGCGCATGCGTATAGAATACTGAGTCCGTCTGGACCTGTCAGACTATGCGACGGAGGCCAGCAACGGAGGAACTTCTTCTCCGGCTCCAGGTTTATTTTACACTAAATTATCAGTTCCTCTTTTGGCAGGAACCTAGAGATCCCTCAACCAAGTAAACAGTAAAAACAAATATCATGTTGACAATGCATGCATTTTAAACAATCATCACATTAACTGAAAAAAAATGTTATTTTTAATTGCAGATATATGGAACATATAATTCTTCCTAACCACCCTACATACTAATTACCAAGAGCCACAATCACTTGATAACGGATTGCGTCTTTCTATTGGTGATTAGCGGAAAAAATCAGCCGCGTAATCTTTTACCTTCCTACATTAAGGGCATGTCCAGCCCCAAAACCTACTTTTGGTTACAAGGTAGGTGCCCCTTGCCCACCCCCAACGCCGAAAAATTTTTGCAAAATAATGCTCCCATGATTAGAGATGTCGACTATTGAAAGTTCGGTCCGTTTTCGAACTTTCGAACTATTGAAAAGTTCGAAAGCGAAAACGGACCATTAAAGTCTATGGAGGCAAATAGTTCGAAAAGTTCGAGTCAAATACAACTAAAATATTAATGGTAACTTAATGTAAAGGCTGTGGGACCTGGGAAAGGTCTGGGGAGCATGTTCCAATCCAGACTTTCGTAAAATCGATTTTACTCTTACACGGGCTACTTTCGAGCTTTCGCGTTCGAACGTTCGAGGTAACATGGCTTTATACTCGCAGATTCGATGCTCGCCTATAGGCTGTAATGGAGACTTTACTCGCAGATTCGATGTTCGGCCTAGATACCATGTACTTTTACTCGCGGATTCGAACGTTCGAACATTCGAACATTCGATAAATCTCGAAAGTCCGGGAAATATCGAAGTCCGTGTCCGAGATAGTTCGAGGAAGTCTGGGTCCGTTCGAACTTGAACAGTTCGGCTCGAACTCGGTTCGAGTTCGAGTTCTATGCCATCCCTACCCATGATCACTTAAGGACCATTCTCTCCCCCGCTGTCTCTAATCCAGCTCCTGCTTGCGGAAGCTGCAAGCAGGGTGGACTCGCAGCACGCCTGTGATTGGCTAGACGTGGCCAATCACAGAATGCGGCTGATGTCATTCAAGACAGCGCGGGAGAGAAGGGTCCGTAAGTACGATGGGAGCATTATTTTGCAAAAATATTTTGGGGGGGAAGGGGGCACCTACCTGTAACCAAATGTTTTCACGCTGGGCAATGGCCGAAGAGGATGGATCATGATGGAGGGAGGGCGGCAGTAAAGGGCTCCACAGCGCATGTCACATTCTTGTCGAGGTGAGGAATCACCAAGGACTGGATGGCTCACAGACACCTCCTTCACTTCACTTTCCTGGACTTTGGAAAAGCATTGCTGGAGAACCATTGGAGCAGAGATGTAAGGTAAGGATTTGTTGTAACTAATTAGTAGGGCCAGTAATGTTTAAATTATAGTTTTAGGGGTGGACATGCCCTTAACAAAAGGCAAAGTATTTCCCAATAAAAGCAACCACTTATTATTATTCGTTAATGTATGTGTGGAAACTTTTGTAAATACTCACCACTTGGTGTCAGCTTTGTAAGGATCTAATGTGTCTCTCTGTTTCTGTAGTTCCTGTAAATCTTTTCCCACCTCATCTACAAATCATCTAATTTCTTACAGTTCATACCAAATCCTCTCTTAGCTGCAGCTCTCCCTACATGTCTGTCATTCTTGCCATTGCCTGGGTCTGCCTGTTTTTTTTCCCCTTCCTTTGAACTGCTTGGATGTTGCAAGTGCAGAATGGCTGAATGGAACTTCTACGTTAAATAGCTATCACGATTAACACGTCATTTTTTAAATAGCAGTCACGATCTAAGCCAGTGGTTCACAGACTTTTGTTACTGTGGCACATTGGATTTCACTACTTTACAATGTGATCTAATAATTAAAACCATGTAGTATAAAGTTGCATTGACTAAATTGAAATTGTCAAATATATATTTTTAGAGCGCGCATGACATCTGGTAAAGATGTTCTCTGAAGGCGCACCATTGTACACCAGAACACCATGTCTGAAACTCTGATTTACTGCGGGTAAAAAATATATTATAGGCAACTACAGTATAGAGATGAAATGTGGGTTCGAATAAAACCCGGTTTCGAATAAATCTGAGGTTTCGAAGTCCCGACAAAACTTTCGGACTCCAGCATTTCACGGAACCCGGATTTTCGATTTTATATTGAAATTTTGATAATCATCGAAATAGACTATTATTGAAATCAAAAATCTGAACCGTGAAATGAAAGTAACGATCGATTTCGGTAACCCTCGAAGCAAGAACGATTTGGAACCTTGAATTTGTAATGTCGGACCCTCGAATTTGGTAATATCGTAACCTCGAATTATATTGGTAACCTCGATTTGTAATATCGTAACCCTCAATTTGTAAATCGGTAACCCTCGAATGCTGTAAATCGGTAACCTCGAATTGTATATCGGTAACCCTCGAATTTGTAATATCGGTAACCTCGAATTGAAATCGATAACCCTCGAATTTGTAATATCGGATAACCCTCGAATTTTGTAATATCGATAACCACTTTGTAATTCGGTAACCCTCGAATTTGTAATATCGTAACCTCGAATTTGTAATATCGGTAACCCTCAATTTGTAATATCGGTAACCTCGAATTTGTAATATCGGTAACCCTCGAATTTGTAATCGCTAACCCTCGAATTGTAAATCGATACCCTCGTTAATATCAGTAACCCTCGAATTGTAATATCGGTAACCCTCGAATTTGTAATATCGATAACCCTCGAATTGGTTAATATCGGTAACCCTGAATTTGTATATCGGTATCGCATTTGTAATATCAGTTAAACCCTCGATTTGTTATTCAGAACCCTCGAATTTGTTATTCAGTAACCCTCGAATTGTAATATCGGTAAACCCTCGAATTTGTTATTTCAGTAACCCTCGAATTGTTTTTCAGTAACCCTCGAATTTGTAATATCGGTAAACCCTCGAATGTTGATTTCAGTACCCTTGATAGTATATCGGTAACCCTTGAAGTAGCGGCCGATTTCGGTAACTCAAAAATAGAATGCAGAAGCTCGTAAACAGCCCAATAGAGAGGAAAGATAGTTTTAAATAAGTTTGGTTATATTTCGGGTTCCCTAGACCATTCCTCAGGTCTCTGGACAGATGGACAGAAACTTAATTTTTCTCTTATAGACTTCTATGACTTCATTTTCGAATTTCAAATTTTCTAAATGTTTTCGAAATTCAAAAATGGAACGAAACTAACAGTTTGCACATCTCTACTACAGTATATTAGGGCTTTGCAGCAGAAGCCTCACCTGCCTATGATATATTTTACTGCGTTCTTCTCGTGTGTCTGAGACACTTCTTCATTAAACTGTTTAATTGACACCTGATTATCTGAATGAACTTACTCTTCCTTGTTTGCCTTTGTTCCTAGGAATCTATGTGGTGCAGGCAATAGGTTATGTGACCTTTCATAATAGTTTTTATCTCCCTCAGATCAACTTTCTCTAAGCTGTTTGTTCTTATTAGATAGATAATTGAGCCATGCATGCACATGCTCAAAATATCAGCCTTTGTTATACACTCAGGAATCTCATCATCT
Source organism: Hymenochirus boettgeri (assembly GCA_019447015.1). Taxonomy (NCBI): domain Eukaryota; kingdom Metazoa; phylum Chordata; class Amphibia; order Anura; family Pipidae; genus Hymenochirus; species Hymenochirus boettgeri. The sequence goes on along the minus strand of JAACNH010004670.1, from coordinate 7,531 downwards.
GCTGTAGGATGGATTTGTTCTCTAAAGCTATGGTTCTCTAAAGCCAAAATAATCGCATTGGTTTTCGGACGTGTCCGCCCGACAATTCGTCCGAATTGGACAAAAGGACAATGGACACAGCGGATAGAAAAGAACCCTTTAAAGGGTAACTGTGGTCTCCAATCTTTCCAAACTAGTAAGGATATATTTAAAAGCCTACATCACACCTTCAAAATAAACCTAAATCACATCTCTAGATAAAAAAAGTCATGAGAAGTTATTGCTGTCACTGTCAATTTCCCCCCAGGTACTTCCTGTTACTGAGCATGCTTCTCCCCGGGCAGAGGGGCTAGCAGAGGTAAGGTGATGTCACTCAACCTACTGGAAGCAGGAAGTTTGAACATTCTCCTCGATATTATTTCTCACAGGTTGAAGCCAGAGATGTGATGTCGGCTCATTTTAAAGAAAAATACTGCAGGCTTTCATTTAACCTAAACTTTTGGAGACACAGTTTCCCTTTAATATTGGGTATGTGTGATCAATTAAACAATCAATTCCTATACTATTAGTAGTATAGGTAGATTTATGTGATATGTGTATCATCCCAATTACCAACATTCCACGGAATGTGTTGGCCATCTTAAGGTTCGTACACACGTACAATTTTGCAGCAGTCCTCCGATCACGGCTCACACCCAACCAAAACGATGATAGTCATGCATGTTTACGTGTTTGGTCGAGGGTAGTTCATGTGTACCAACCTTTAGAGGGAACTGTGGTCTCCAAAAGTTGGGGTTAAATAAAAGCCTCTTTGTGCCTTTTAAGTAACCCTGGATCTAATCTCTAGTAAATCTTCAAAAATCTATAGTGCTTAAAAGGTCTAGCAATACAACTTCCTGAACACTTCCTAATTTCAGCAGCTTGTTTCCATATGACCAGTGCCTACCAGCAATAATAGCTACCCAACCCCCCCCAACCCGTCAAATGTCAATTGTTTTTTTAGTGTCTGTGCATACTTCTGTCTTCCAGCATTTAGCGACCATGTTCTACTCCAGGGACAGGAGGATATTATTCATAAAGTGAATAGAGTACATAGATGTGCACCGTTTGCCTTTTATTCATTTCTGTTTGAAAGTAATATTGAGCAAGGAACAGGCTAATGGGGCAACTGCTAAAGAGTAGAGATGGGATCCAGGTTGACACAAAAACCAGATCCGTCACGGAACCCCTCGGTTCTGAAATCCGAAAGATCCATCCAAATCCGGATTTTGGGACTTCAGAACGAATTTTCATAATTTTCAAAAGTAGGGGCTATTTTCGATAATTTTCGGAAAAAGTCTTGAACATTTGAAAATTATCAAAAATAGGATTGAGACCATTTTCAAGTTTCCAATTGTATTTTCGAAAATCAAACGTTCAGGCTAATTTTTTAAAATAGCCCTCGAACATTCAAAAATCTTCAAATAAATAATCGGAAACTCTCTAAAATGGTCTCCAATCGTATTTTCGCTTTGATCAGAGTGCCATAGTCGGATTACCTATTATTGTTCATATGTATGACCACCTAAGTCTCCAGCTGCAACGAGGGTGCTTCAGAAAAAGAGCATGGATTGGGCAATACTACCCGACACAAAAAGAAAATCAAGCAAACGGGACAATTTAAGTGCTTTAGCAGGAAAAAAACATTCCTGCTCTCCCATAATGAGTGAAACATGGCGGCACCCTGGCAGCAAGCGCAATCAGAATGACCAAGGCATTCACTGCCTCTGAACTATGTTGCGACCAGTCTAGCATGCAGAGGGGTGTCATTTAGGCTTGTCACCCTCAAGGCTTTTTGAGTCATCTGACTGGTGATCAGGGACACATCTTCCATTCACTTCAACATTTATATGGCTAGGTTGCTTTAGTTTGCTAGGCTAGGTAAGTCTAGTTATGCTAGTTAGCTAGTTAGGGCTTGATGTGGTGGCAGGCTTACAAATCTTTGTCTAAACTCTTTTATTACTACAGCGTAGGCATTTCTAATGTATTTTAACAGTTGAACCAACATGTATAGACACAGGCTATAAATAAAGTTATTTGGTCAACAAAAACCTAAAAGGAGCAAATGGTAGTGCCAAACCAAGTGTTTAAAAGGGATGTAATATCTGTTTCTAGCAATAAATTATTGGTAAGTTGACTGTCTGAGGAACTGTTTAAATACCTATGTGATAGGAGTTCAAAATCGTAACATTAAACCACGCCCACCGCGAAGCCATGGCCATGGCAAAGCCGCACCCACTTTAACACAGGGCGTGCAAAGGGTGGCATTCAAAAGTTTGGCTCAGGCAGCAAAAACCCTAGAAGTCGCCCTGCTGGTGGTTAGAGGGCTCATCCCTTAAGCCAATTTATTGGCTCCCAATTATGGTGGATTCTTAATCAGGGCATGCTCACAATGATGTTAATTCCACACCTCAAATAAATAATTGTATTCAGATAAATCACCCAAACTCAAAACTGCATTAGTTTGACAATAAAATGATTACTGTAGCATAGTGATACCTTTTTATTATGGACTACATTTCATTTTACAGACAAGCTTTCAAGAGATACACTTCTCTCTTCCTCAGGTGCCACAGTACTAAATAGCAAAGGGTACAACCCATCATTAAATGACAACTATACTCAGCTAAACCACTGTACACCGATGGTAGTAACCAGGGTGAGGTAGACCCAGACGTGTATTTCAGAAATAATAGTTACCTTTCCTATATATTTTTTATCAAATAAAGACAATAACGTTGTTCTATGTAACATTTTATTACCTTAATTAGAAAATCCATTTTATATCTAGACAAGCAGTAAACACTTGATTTCTGATTAGTATTAATAAGAACCAAAGGGTTACATTTATATATATATATAAAGAAAAACTCTATAGGAATGTTTAATTCCTGGGATATAGTCTAGTGAAATGTGAGAGATTATGTATCTCTCTGAGGCATGTTAGGGCATTTGGAATTAACAGCTGCTCAATGCCATGAGCCAAGGCTACATAGAGTATAAAGACAGAAAGCACTGACAGGAAACAGAACTAAACCTACTATAAATACTGTGTATTATATATAATGTAAAACTAAGTTTGAAGCTATAAAGATCAGTATACAGATTAGAAGTCACCCTACAATATTTCTTTTTTTGGGGGGGGATCCTAAAAACACCCAGGAAGTCTAATGTCCTATTGATTTGTGCAAGACCAGCTTTGTGCCAAGGAACATTTAACTTACAAGTAAGGAAATTCTTTTTGATGAAGATAGCCCCTGAGCGAGCAAAGGCTTAGCTTATGAAGAGGTGCTGCCATCACTATTATTAGAAACTGACACTCTAGAGACCTGCCTCTAGTCTCCAGCAAATATCTTGTATATAGCCACAGCCACACCCGGCAACTTTTTCTCTTGCAGTCCAGGAGTTACTAATGCAATCCATAAATGTTAAATTATTTTACATGGTATTTTAATGGTATTCGAACGAACAGTACTCATCACCACATATCATTGCACCATTTCAAAGATTACCCTATGGGTCATTTATTGATTGTGGTATTTCTATCACATGTCTTATAAAGCACAATTTCTATAATATTAATATAAGATTTATGTCATGGATGTCGTTTCAGTGTTTTTGTCTTCAATCAACCGATTGGGAATGATAAAATACATGACATTTACATCCGTCCCTGCCTGAAGGTATGATATGTAAGTAACTGTCACAAGAAGTATTGCACACTGAAATTAATTTATAAATTGTGGTATCGATAAATCTGATACCATGTTTTATTGTAAAGTAATGACCACATTCATAATATGACTGCGAATTGCAATTATACTTCACAAAATCGCTATTGTACATTTATGGCTGCTATTGTACATTACTGCTGCAGCTGTACAATACTGCATGGTATTATATAAGTAATATCCTGCAATACTACAATACTGCACAGTATTTATAGGTGATATCCTGCAATAGTACAATACTGCCACGTATTATATAGGTAAATCCTGCAATAGTACAATACTGCACGTTATTATATAGGTGATATCCTGCAATACTACAATAGCTGCACAGTATTTTAGGTGATATCCTGCAATAGACAATACTGCACGTTATTATATAGGTGATATCCTGCAATAGTACAATACTGCACACGTTATTATATGGTGATATCCTGCAATAGTACAATACTGACAATATTATATTGGTGATATCCTGCAATAGTACAATACTGCACGTTATATATAGGTGATATCCTGCAATAGTACAATACTGCACAATATTATATTGGTGATATCCTGCAATGTACAATACTGCACGTTATTTTAATAGGTGATATCCTGAATGTACAATACTGCACGTTATTATATAGGTGATATCCTGCAATAGTACAATATGACCACGTATTATATAGGTGATATCCTGCAATAGACAATACTGCACATATTATATAGGTGATATCCTGCAATAGTACAATACTGCACGTTATTATATGGTGATATCCTGCATACTACAATACTGCACTTATTTATATAGGTGATATCCTGCAATAGTACAATTACTGCACGTTATTTATATAGGTGGATATCCTGCAATAGCACATACTGCAAATATATTATATTGGTGATATCCTGCAATAGTACAATACTGCACGTTATTTTATAGGTGATATCCTGCAATAGTACAATACTGCACGTTATTATATAGGTGATATCCTGCAATAGTACAATACTGCACCGTTATTTATAGGTGATATCCTGCAATAGTACAATATGCCACATTATTATATAGGTGATATCCTGCATAGTACATAATGCAACGTTATTATATAGGTGATATCCTGCCAATTACTACAATACTGCACATTATATTAGGTGATATCCTGCAAATAGACAATACTGGCACGTTATTATATAGGTGATATCCTGCAATAGTACAATACTGCACATTATTAATAGGTGATATGTGCAATAGCACAATACTGCACATTATTATAGGTGATATCCGAAATAGTACAATACTGCGCGTTATATTAGGTGATATCCTGCAATAGTACAATACGCCACGTTATTATAGGTGATATCCTGCAATCGTACAATACTGCACGTTTTATATAGGTGGATATCCTGCAATAGTACAATACTGCACGTTATTATATAGGTGATATCCTGCAATAGTACAAAACTGCACATTATATAGGTGATATCCTGCAATAGTACAATACTGCACGTTTTTTATAGGTGATATCCTGCAATAGTACAATACTGCACGTTATTATATAGGGGAATCCTGCAATAGTACAATACTGCACGTTATTATATAGGTGATATCCTGCACTAGTTACAATACTGCACAATAGTATATTGGTGATATCCTGCAATAGTACAATACTGCACGTTATTTATAGGTGATATCCGCAATAGTACAATACGCACATATTATATAGGTGATATCCTGCATAGTACAAATACTGCACGTTTATATATAGGGATATCCTGCAATAGTACAATACTGCACATTATTATATAGGTGATATCCTGCATAGTACAATACTGCACGTTATTTATAGGTGATATCCTGCAATAGTACACATACTGCACGTATTATTAGGTGATATCCTGCAATAGTACAATACTGGCACGGTTATTATATAGGTGATATCTGCAATAGTACAATACTGACCTTATTAATAGGTTATATCCTGCAATAGTACCATACTGCAAGTTTATATAGGTGATATCCTGCATAGTACAATACTGCACATTATTATATAGGTGATATCCTGCAATAGTACAATACTGCACATTATATATAAGGTGATATCTGCAATAGTACAATACTGCACATTATTATATAGGTGATGAATCCTGCAATAGTACAATATGCACATTATTAAGGTGATATCCTGCAATAGTACAATACTGCACGTTATTATATAGGTGATATCCTGCAATAGTACAATACTGCACGTTATTATATAGGTGATATCCTGCAATAGTACAATACTGCACTATTTTATATAGGTGATATCTCGCAATTAGTACAATACTGCACGGTATTATATAGGTGATATCCTGCAATAGTACAATACTGCATTATTATATAGGTGATATCTGCAATAGTACAATACTGCAATTATTATATAGGTGATATCCTGCAAAGTAAATACTGCACATTCTTACTAGTGATATTGCAATAGACAACTGCACGTTATTACATAGGTTGATATCCTGCATAGTACAATACGCACGTTATTATATAGGTGATATCCTGCAATAGTACATACTGCACATTATTAATAGGTGATATCCTGCAATAGTTACAATAATAGCACGTGATTATATAGGTGATATCCTGCAATAGTACAATACTGCACGTTATTATATAGGTGAATCCTGCAATAGTACAATACTGCAACTTAGTATATAGGTGGATATCCTGCACATAGTACAATACTGCACGTTTATTTATGGGGATATCTGCAATAGTACAATACTGCACTATATATAGGTGATATCCTGCAATAGTACAATACTGCCACGTTATTATATAGGTGATATCCTGCAATAGTACAATACGCAAGTTATTATATAGGTGATATCTGCAATAGTACAATACTGCACGTTATATATAGGTGATATCCTGCAATAGTACAATACTGCCACGTATTATATAGGTGATATCCGCAATAGTACAATAATGCACGTATTATATAGGTGATATCCTGCAATAGTTACAATACTGCACATTTTATATAGGTGATATCCTGCAATAGTACAATCTGCACGTTTTATTATAGGTGATATCTGCAATAGTACAATACTGCACGTTATTATAGGTGATACTGCATAGGACAAACTGCACGTATATTTGGTGATATCCGGCAATAGTACAATACTGCACATATTAATAGGTGATATCCTGCAATAGTCAATACTGCACGTTATTATATAGGTGATATCCTGCAATAGTACAATACTGCACCATTATATAGGTGGTATCTGCAATAGTACAATAATGCCAGTTATTACATAGGTGATATCCTGCAATAGTACAATACTGCACGTTATTATATAGGTGATATCTGCTCATGCAATAGTACAATACTGCACATGTATTATATAGGTGGATATCCTGCAATAGTACAATACTGCACGTTATTATATAGGTGATATCCTGCAATAGTACAATACTGCACGTTATTATATAGGTGATATCTGCAATAGTACAATACTGCACGTTTTATTTAGGTGATATCCTGCCAATAGTACAATACTGCACTCATTATATGAGGTGATAGCTGCAAATAGTACAATACTGCACGTTATTATATAGGTGATATCCTGCAATAGTACAATACTGCACATTATTATATAGGTGATATCCTGCAATAGTACAATACTGCACATTATTATATAGGTGATATCCTGCAATAGTACAATACTGCACGTTATTATATAGGTGATATCCTGCAATACTACAATACTGCACATTATTATATAGGTGATATCCTGCAATAGTACAA
>JAACNH010004669.1:0-23148 GCA_019447015.1 Hymenochirus boettgeri | reverse complement strand
GACAGGGACAGAAGAGATAGATAGAGAGATAGAGAAACCCCGCCCCCAGCCCCTACTTCCCTCTGACTCAATGTCCATTCTCCAGTTAGAGGACTTAAGTACATAGATAGATAGATAGATAGATAGATAGATAGATAGATTGATAGATAGATAGATAGGGATAGAAGAGATAGATACATAGATAGGGATAGAAGAGATAGATACATAGACAGGGATAGAAGAGATAGATAGATAGAAGAAGAGATAGATACATAGACAGGGATAGAAGAGATAGATAGATAGAAAGAAAGATAGATAGATAGATAGATGGATAGATAGATAGACAGAGATAGAATAGACAGGGATTGAATAGATAGATAGGGATAGAAGAGATAGATAGATAGATAGATAGATAGATAGTCTTTCCAGTTAGAGGACTTAAGTACATAGATAGATAGATAGATAGACAGGGACAGAAGAGATAGATAGAGAGATAGAGAAACCACACCCCCAGCCCCTACTTCCCTCTGACTCAATGTCCATTCGTCTGGCTATTGTGATGACTCAATGTCAATTCGTCCCGCTATTTTGATAACCACGCCCACTTTCCACGCCCCCTGGTCCTGCGAGCTATTTTGATAACCACGCCCACTTTCCACGCCCCCTGGTCCTGCGACCTCCCAGTATCCCAGTCAGTAGTGGTGATTCCCGGTCTAGCAGTAAGTGGTTAATGTTTCTGTGTAGCCGTCTTAAGGGAAGGTGATTGAAAGTAGACCTTGGATTTAGGATAGGTACAAGTTGCTTAAGATGGCTAATAACCATTAGCTGTGCTGATGCTCAGAAAGGTAGGATAACAGTCTAGATTGGAAAGTATTAATGGATGTCACCAGGCGAAGCGAGAGAGGGAGAGAGTTCCAAAGGTAGGGAGCAGCGAGAGAGAATGGTTTAAGGCGGGAGGCAGCAGTGTTAGTTGGGGGTCTGTGGAGAAGATTTCCTTGTGAGGAGCGAAGGGCACAGCCTGGAACATAAGGGACCAAGAGAGAAGATAATAGGGAGGTGCAGTAGAGCGAAGGGATTTAAAATCAGGGTATTGAATATGATTCTTTGTTTGATGGGAAGCCACCCTAAGGACTGAAGTATCAGGGTTGCGGGTTCTCTTTTGGAGGAGAGTGAGATGATCTGAGCTGACGAGTTTAAGATAGACGGGAGAGGAGAGAGATGAGAGGCTGGGAGTCCAAGCAGTAGAATGTTACAGTAGTCAAGGCGGGAGATTATAAGGGCATGGATGAGCATTTTAGTAGTGGAGAGAGAGAGAGAAAAGGGTGGATCTTGGCAATATTGCGAAGGAGAAAACGACAGGTCCTAGTGACATTGTTAATGTGATGATGGAAGGAAAGAGAGGAGACAAAGATCACTCCAAGGCAGCGTGCAGATTCAACTGGGTTAATGACCATATTGTCAATAGGGATGGAGAAGGGAGGACTAGGTCCCAGTTTAGGGGGGAATGATTAATTCCGTTTTGGATAGATTGAGTTTAAGGCGGCGGTGCGCCATCCAGGAAGAGATAGAGAGCAGACATGTAGAGATTTGGGAATGACCTTCAGGGGTTAGTGCGGGGGTGAACAAGTAAATTTGGGTATCATCAGCATATAAGTGATACTTAAAACCGAAAGAACTGATTATTTCTCCCAGAGAGATAGTGTAGAGGGAGAACAGCGAGGGTCCTAAAACCGAGCCCTGAGGGACCCCACACTAAGCGGAACAGGAGAGGAAGTCTTATTAGCAAAAGAGACAGTGAACGATCTGTTAGAGAGATAAGAAGACAACCACGCGGCAGCTTGATTTCGGATGCCCAGAGAATATAGAATCTGCATAAGAAGAGAGTGGTCCACTGTATCAAAGGCAGCCGATAGGTCAAGGAGAATGAGGACCGAGAACTGTCCTTTGACTTTGGCAGCTTGTAGGTCATTTGAGACTTTGCAGAGGGCCGTTTCAGTTGAATGACCCGGTCGGAATCCTGATTGTAACGGGTCCAATAAGTTATTAGCATGGAGGTATTTAGTAATGTGTGTAGAGACCAGACGTTCTAAGGGTTTTGAAGCAAACGGTAAAAGGGAGACAGGGCGGTAGTTTGACAGACAGGTAGGGTCCAGAGAGGGTTTTTAAGAAGAGGTTAGACACACGCATGTTTAAAGGCAGCAGGAAAAATCCCAGAGGTCAGGGAGGAATTAAAGATGTGAGCAAGAGCGGGGGAAAGGATTTAGCGCAGTGTCTGAGTAGGAAGGAGGACATGGGATCAGGGGATCACAGTGTAAGCGGTGAGGACAATAGGAGGTTGAAGACTTCAGACTGGGTGACGGGTGAAAGATTCCAGAACTGCAGGCGGTGGGGAAGGCAGAAGAAAGTGAGAGTTGTCCTGGGGTGTGGGAATTAGAGTGCGGATATCATCTATTTTATTTCTGCAATATCCTGAGGAGCATTAATGGAATGAAGAGTGTCCGTAGAGGAGGGCTGCAAGAGAGTGTTAAATAGTGAAAAGAGACCACGTGGGTTATTTTTATTAATGTTTATAAGCGTGATAAAGAAGGAGTGTTAAGCTGCTGAAAGAGATGAATTAAGACACGACCACATGAGTTAGTAATGGTTAAAGTCCGCCAGACTGCGTGACTTTTTCCACAGTCGCTCAGCTGCACGAGTACAGCGGCGTAGGAACTTGGTATCTGAATTGAGCCAAGGACGGGGATTAGCGGGGCGACGTTTGTGAGTTTGTAGGGGGGCAAAGGAGTCAATTCTAGTGGATAAGATAGAGTTATAAGAATGTATTAGGGAATCAGGGTTAGAGTCAGACATGAGGGCATTGAGGCTAGAACTGAGAGAGGAGGAGAGAGCCGGATGGTCTATTGTACGGGTGTTGGGAACAAGGACAGTAGATGGAGCGTCAGAGGAGAGGGGAGAGTAGGTGGTAGAGAAAGTAATTAGATTGTGATCAGAGAGTGGGAAGAAGTTACTAACAAACTGAGAGACAGACAGAGTTTTAGTAAAGACCAAGTCCAGGAGGTGACCATCCTTATGGTGCTAGTGTTGGTCCACTGCTAGAGGGAGAAGGAGGAAGTTAGGTGGGGAAAGCGAGAGGGCCAGGATTGCTTAGTGTCGTCAGTGTGACAATTGAAGTCACCTAGAATTATAGCCGGACAGTCGGAGGAATAATAAGGAGATGTTCGAGAACTGTAATAAGGAAGCGGCTGGGGCGGAGGCAGAGGGGGTCTGTATACAACTCTGCTACCGTAGACATAAGGGGTGGAAAAGTTGGACAGCATGGACTTCAAATGATGAAAACCACAGAGGCGAAAGAAACACGTATTAAAAGCGGCAGAGAGGGGAAAGAGAAGACCGACCCCTCCACCGTGTCCTGAGAACCGAGGCGAATGAGAGAAAGATAGACCACCATGCGAATGGAAGCTTCGACCCACATTCATGGTGGGAGATCACAGTCTCCGTAAGACACCGGATGATGAAAACAGAACAGGTCGGATAAAGGTGTGTTTGTTAGCAAGAGATTGTGTTTTAAGGAGGAGCCACAAAGTAGCGAAGGTGAAGGTGAGGTAATAAATATTGTCCTTTACGGGGCATGTGACTCCATGGCCAATGACAAAGCTGCGTCCCTGAGTTTCTTCTCTGAGGCTGTGCAAGCTTGAAGAGACTGCTATAAAGCCCTCAGAGGAGGGTGAACCTGGAAGCTGGGAGAACGCAAGGACCAACATTCTGCAAAGCATTAGATATTGTAACTTGTAGGGAGATTTAATAAAAGTTCTTATCGAAAATGGTGCTAATTTGGCCCCAACCAATCGATCATATATTTAACATTTGAAGCTAACATCTGATTGGTTGGGGCAAAATTGACACCATTTGTAACTATAAGAACTTATGAATAACCCGGTTGGTGTTGGGGGTATCCTGGTGCAAAATCTATTGGTATGTGTGTGAGAGTTCGAAGGGGGTAAGCATGGTTACCTGGGTACCCGCCTGGTACTTGTACAGATCAGCTCCTGTAATACTACATGAAAGCCCTTGACTCACCTGTCCTATCCTGATACTCTCTGCGTATGTGCACAATGGAAAACAGGCTATGAAAAGCGGTTCCCATTGGTGAATCAAGACGTATTATGTTTCATTCTCTTTTAATGTAAAACTTGCCAGACTAAGTCGCAATGGATCATTGTTTTGCTTCAATGAAAAACATTCAGGCTTATTTAATAAGAGGTGCAAAAATCGTTAATTTGCCTCACCAATCAGATGGTCCTTTTTACTGTTCCACTACATTTAGAAAACGTTTGATTACATCTGATTGGCTGCTACACATAAGGAACAGGACATATTCCCCTTGATCAAAACTTTTGCACCTCTTATTCATTTATTAAGTAATGTCCCTTCCATATTGATTAGGTGCCCGTTGCGGAGAAAGCGCGTCAGGTTCCGAAAGTGACAATGTGAGTTTACTACGTATCGTTGGAAAAGGAAAAGGCCTACACGCCTGGATGGTGAGGGATTAATTTTCACTTCCTACTGGATTCACCTGCCATTTAATTGGCACTACATACTACATACATACTATATACATACAGATACTACATACTACATGCATACTAAATACATACAAATACTATATACATACTACATACATACATACATACTACAAGCACACTGTATACACGCATACATACATACTACATACATACACACTAAATAACTTACATACATACATACATACTACATACATACAAACACACTACACACATACATACTACATACATACATACTTACATACATGCTAGATACATACAGATACTACATGGTAAATAGGTCAATGAACTAAAACTAAGCATTTCTGATGCGTTAAATCACCCAGGAATGTTCTAGAAACGTCTGGTTTCCCTTGGAATGTTGATATGGACTAATCTACTCTCCCCAGGTCTCAATCAGAAGACGGGGATCTCACTACTGCGGTGGGACAATTGTGAGCTCTACTCATCTTGTGACAGCCGCACATTGTGTGTTTGGATTCATCACAGAGAAGAACAGGTTGGAACTGCCAAATGCAATTTGATAATATTCCAGTTAGAGAATCCTTTACCATGTTTCCCAATTTTTTTCCCATCAATTCAATTATATCCACCAGTCACGTTACCTGTTATTAACCCCTGTCACTTTCCCGGTTATATCCACCAGTGACTTTAATTGTTATTAACCCGTGTCACTTTCCCGGTATATCCACCAGTGACGTTAATTGTTATTAACCCGTGTCACTTACCCAGTTAGTTTCCACCAGTCCGTTACCGTGTTATTAAACCTCGTGTTGTCCACTTCCCAGTTATGATCACCAACCAATCACGTTACCTGTTATTAACCCGTGTCACTTCCCCATTTATATCCACCAGTCACGTTACTGTTATTAACCCCTGTCACTTTCCCAGTTATATCCACCATTCACGTTACCTGTTATTAACCCATGTCACCTTTCCAGTTATATCCACCAGTCACGTTACCTGTTATTAACCCGTGTCACTTCCCCAGTTATATCCACCAATCACGTTACCTGTTATGAACCCTTGTCACTTTCGCAGATTATCCACCATTCACGTTACCTGTTATTAACCCCTGTCACTTTCCCATGAATATCCACCATTCACATTACCTGTTATTACCCGTGTCACTTTCCCAGTTATATCCACCCAGTCACGTTACCTGTTATTAACCCCTGTCACTTTCCCAGTTATATTCACCATTCACGTTACCTGTTATTAACCCGTGTCACTTTCCCAGTTATATCCACCATTCACGTTACCTGTATTAACCCGTGCCACTTTCCCAGTTATAGCCACCATTCACGTCACGTTAAACGTCACTTCACAGTTATATCCACCATTCACGTACCTGTTATTAACCCCCGTCACTTTCCCAGTTAAATCCACCATTCACGTACCTGTTATTAACCCGTGCTCACTTTCCCAGTTATATCCACCAATCACGTTACTGTTATAACCCGTGTCATTTCCCGGTTAATCCACTAGTCACGTTACCTGTTATTAACCCAGTCACTTCCCAGTTATATCCACATAACGTTACCTTATAACCCGTGTCACTTTCCAAGTTATATCCACAGTCACGTTACATGTTATTAAACATGCACTTCCCAGTTATATCACCAATTCACGTTACTGTTATTAACCCATGTCACTTTCCCAGTTATCACATCACGTTACCTGTATAACCGTGTACTTTCGTTATTCTACATACGTTACTGTTATTAACCCTGTCACTTTCCCAGTTATATATACCAGTCACGTTACCTGTTATAAACCATGTCATTCCCAGTTATATCCACCATTAAGTTACCTGTAACCTGTCACTTTCCCAGTTATATCCACCGTCACGTACCTGTTATAACCCGTGTCACTTTCCGGTTAATCCACCATTCACTTACCTGTTATTAACCTGTCACTTTCCCAGATATACCAACATTCACGTTACCTGTTATTAACCCTGTCCCTTCCCAGATAATCCACCATTCACTTACGTTATTAACCCTGTCACTTCCCAGTTATATCCACCAGTCACGATTCCTGTTATTAACCCCTGTCACTTTCCCAGGTATATCCACCAGTCACGTTACCTGTTATTAACCCATGTCACTTTCCCAGTATATCCACCGTCACGTTACCTGTTTATTAACCCGTTCACTTCCAGTTATCTACCATTCACGTTACCTGTTATTAACCCTGTCACTTTCCCAGTATATCCACCATTCAAGTACTGTTATTAACCAGTTCACTTTCCCAGTTAAACACCATTCACGTCACTGTATTAAAGGTCACTTTCCCAGTTATATCCACCATTCACGTTAATGTTATTAACCCCCGTCACTTTCCCAGGATATCCACCAGTTCACGTTACCTGTTATTAACCACGGTCACTTTCCCAGTTATATCCACCAATCACGTACCTGTTATAACCCGTGTCACTTTCCCGGTTATATCCACATACATTACTTGTTATTAACCCATGTCACTTTCCCAGTTATATCCACATATCACGTTACCGTTATTAAAACCCGTGTCACTTTCCCAGTTATATCCACCAGTCACGTTACTGTATTAACCCATGTCACTTTCCCAGTTATATAACAATTCACGTTACATTATTAACCATGTCACTTTCCCAGGTATATCCACCAGTTCAGTTACCTGTATAACCCGTGTCACTTTCCCAGTATATCACCAGTCACGTTACCTGTTATTAACCCGTGTCACTTTCCCCGTTATATCTACGTCACGTTACCTGTTATTAACCCATGTCACTTTCCCAGTTATATCCACCATTTAAGTTACCTGTTACTAACCTGTCACTTTCCCAGTTATATCCACCAGTCACGTTACCTGTTATAACCCGTGTCACTTTCCCGGTTATATCCACCAGTCACATTACCTGTTATTAACCCATGTCACTTTCCCAGTTAATCCACCTAATCCGTTACCTGTTACTAACCCGTCACTTTCCCAGTTATATCCACCAGTCACGTTACCTGTTATTAACCCATGTCACGTTCCCAGTATATCACCATTAGTACCTGTTATTAACCTGTCACTTCCAGTTATATCCACCATTCACGTTACATGTTATTAACCCCTGTCACTTTCCCAGTTATATCCACCATCACGTACATGTTTAAATGTCACTTCACGGTTATCCACATCACGTTACCTATATTAACCCCTGTCACTTCCCATTATTATCCACCATTCACGTTACCTGGTATTAACCCGTGTCACTTTTCCAGTTATATCCACAATTCGCGTTACCTGTTATTAACCCATGTCACTTTCCCAGTTATCCAACCCGTCAGTACTGTTATTAACCCGTGTCACTTCCAGTTATATCCACAGTCAGGTTACCTGTTATTAACCCCTGTCATTTCCCATTATATCCACCAATCACGTTAACTGTTATAACCCGTGTCACTTTCCCAGTATATATCCACCATTCAATTACTGTTATTAACCCGTGTCACTTTCCTGGTTATATCCCACCAGTACGTTATTGTGATAACCATGCACTTCCCAGTTATATACAACCAGTCACGTTACCTGTTATTAACCACGTGTAACTTTCCCAGGTTATATCACCATTCAGTTACCTGTATTAACCCGTGTACTTTCCCAGTTATATCCACCATTCACGTTACCTGTTATTAACCAATGCCACGTTCCAAGTTATATCCACCATTCATTTCACGTGTAACAGATACCCTGTCACTTTCCAGTATATCCACCAGTCACGTTACTGTTATAACCCCTGTCACTTTCCATGGTTATATCCACCATTACAGTACATGTTATTAACCCATGTCACTTTCCCAGTAATATCCACCTCACGTACCTGTTATAACCCGTGCACTTCCCAGTTATATTACCAGTCACGTTACCTGTTATTAACCCGTGTCCTTTCCCAGTTAATTCACCATTCAGTTACCGTTATTAACCGTGTCACTTTCCCAGTTATATACACAATTCACGTTACTGTTATTAACCCCGTGCACTTTCCAAGTTATATCCACATTAAGTTACATGTAACCCTTCACTTCCCAGTTATATCCACCATTCCCGTTACCTGTTATTAACCCCCCGTCACTTCCCAGTTAATCCACCATTCAGTTACCTGTTATTAACCCAGTGTCACTTCCCAGTTTATATCCACGCATCACGTTACTGTTATAACCCATCGCTTTCCCAGTTATCCACCATTCACGTTACTGTTATTAACCCGTCACTTTCCGTATATCCACCATTCACGTATACTGTTATTAACCCCTGTCACTTTCCCAGTTATATCCCACCAGTCAGTTACCTGTATTAACCCTGTCACTTTCCCAGTATATATCCACCTCCCGTTACCTGTATTAAACCCTTGCACTTTCCCAGATATTCCACCATCACGTTACCTGTTTAACCCTGTCACTTCCCGTATACCACCAGTCATTTTACCTGTTATTATACCCGTAAATCACTTTCCCAGTTATATCCACAGTCACGTTACTGTTATTAACCCCTGTTCACTTTCCCGGTTATATCCACCAGTCAGGTAGTGTTATTAACCCGTGTCACTTTCCAGTTATATCCACCTAGTACGTTACCTGTTATTAACCCGTGTCACTTTCCCGTTATATCCACCAATCACGTTTACCGTATTTAACCCGTGTACACTTTCATTATATCCACCAATCACGTTACCTGTTATTAACCCGTGTCTTTCCGGTTATATCCACAGTCATTACCTGTTGATTAACCCTGTCACTTTCCCAGTTAGATCACCAATTCATTACCTGTTATTAACCGTGTCACTTTCCCAGTTATATCCACCAGTCACGTTACTGTTATTAACCCTGTCACTTCTCCAGGTATATCACCATCCATTACCTGTTATTAACCATGTCACTTTCCCAGTTATATCCACATTTCACGTTACCTGTTATTACCCTGTCACTTCCCAGTTATATCCACCAGTCACGTTTACTGTTATTAACCCGTGTCACTTCCCAGTATATCCACCAGTACGTTACCGTTATTAAACCCATGTCACTTCCCAGTTATATCCACCATTTACGTTACCTGTTACTAAACCGTCCACTTTCCAGTTATATCCACCAGTCACGTACCTGTTATTAACCCGTGTTCCTTCCCGGTATATCCACATTCACATACCTGTTATTAACCATGTCACTTTCCAAGGTATATCCCTAATCACGTTACCTGTTACAACCCGTCACTTCCCAGTTATATCCACCAGTCACGTACCTGTATTAACGCATGTCAGTTCCCAGTTATATTCACCATTTACGTTACCTGTTACTAACGGTCACTTTGCCCGGTTATATGCCACCATTGCATACGTTACCTGTTATTAACCCGTGTCACTTCCCGTTATATCACCAGTCACGTTACCTGTTTTTAACCCCGGTCACTTTCCCAGTTATATCCACGTCACGTACATGTTTATAACCAGTGCAGTTTTCCAGGTATATCCACCATTCACGTTTACCTGTTTATTAACCCCTGTCACTTCCCGAGTTATATCCACAGTCACGTACCTGTTATTAACCGAGTGTCACTTTCCCAGTTGATATCACTCCAGTCACGTTACATGTTATTAACACCCCTGTCACTTTCCCGGTATATCCACCAGATGACGTTATTGTTATTAACCCATGTCACTTTCCCAGTAATATCCACCATCGTTAGCTTTATTAACCCTGCACGTTCCCAGATATATCTACAGTCAAGTTACCGTTATTAACCTGTCACGTTCCGGTTATCCACCAGTCACGTTACCTTTTATTAACTCCATGTCACTTCTCGGTTATATCCACCATGACTGTTAATTGTTATTAAACCGTGTCACTTTCCAGAATATCCCACCAGTCACGTTACTGTATTAACCGGTCACTTTCCAGTTATATTCACCATTCACGTTACCTGTTATTAACCCGTGTCACTTTCCCAGTTATATCCACCATTCACGTTACATTATTAACCCGTACTTTCCCGGTTATATCCACCAGTCACGTTACCTTTTATTAATCCATGTCACTTTCCTGTTATATCACCAGTTACCTCATCTGTATAACCCGTCACTTTCCAGAATATCCCACCATTCACGTTACTGTATTAACCCTGTCACTTCCCAGGTAATTCACAGATTCACGTTACGTAGGATTAACCCGTGTCACTTTCCCAGTATAAATCCACCATTCACGTTACCTGTTTTTAACCAGTCACTTTCCAGTATATCCACCATTCACGTTACATTATAACCCAAGTCACTTTCCCAGTTATATCACCATTCACGTGACCTGTAATGTAACCCCCGCACTTCCCAGTTAAATCCACCAGTCACGTTACCTGTTATTAACCCGTGTCACTTTCCGGGTTATATCCACCATTCACGTTACCTGTTATTAACCCGTGTCACTTTCCCAGTTATATCCACCAGTCACGTTACCTGTTATTAATATATCCACTAGTCACCTTACCTGTTATTAACCCCTGTCACTTTCCCGGTTATATCCACCATTCACCTTACCTGGTATTAACCCCTGTCACTTTCCCAGTTATATCCACCATTCACATTACCTGTTATTAACCCCTGTCACTTTCCCAGTTATATCCACTAGTCACGTTACCATCCCAGTATCCCAGTCAGTAGTGGTGATTCCTGGTCTAGCAGTAAGTGGTTCAGGTAAGGAGAATCCAGGCTGAGGGATCAGTGGTTCTGGGAAGCTGAGTACCGGGCTGTGCTGTACCTAGCTATCATGAGCTATGGGGGGACAGAGGGCTACATCCACTGACAGACCCTCAGGGGATCCTGGGAATTGTAGTCTTTCCAGTTAGAGGACTTAAGTAGATAGATAGATAGATAGATAGATAGATAGATAGATAGATAGACAGGGAGATGGGGAGAATGCAATAAGGAGATGTTGGAGAACTGCAATAAGCAGATGGTAAAGAACTGTATAAGAGATGATATGAGAACTGTAATAAGCAGATGTTAGAGAACTGTGTAACGAGATGTTGAGAACGTAATAAGGAGATGTTCGAGAACTGTAATAAGGAGATGGTGAGAGAACTGTAATAAGGAGATGGAGAACTGTAATAAGGAGATGTTAGAGAACGTAATAAGGAGATGTTAGAGAACTGTAATAAGGAGATGTTAGAGAACTGTAATAAGGAGATGTTAGAGAACTGTAATAAGGAGATGTTCGAGAACTGTAATAAGGAGATGTTAGAGAACTGTAATAGGAGATGTTAGAAAACTGTAATAAGAGATGTTATAGAACTGTAATAAGGAGATTAGAGAACTGTAATAAGGAAATGTAGAGAACTGTAATAAGATGTTAGAGAACTGTAATAAGGAGATGTTAGAGAACTGCAATAAGGAGATGTTGGAGAACTGCAATAAGCAGATGTTAAGAACTGTAATAAGGAGATGTTAGAGAACTGTAATAAGGAGGTGATAGACGAACTGTATAAGGAGATGATAGAGAACTGTAATAAGCAGATGTTAGAGAACTGTAATAACGAGATGTTTGAGAACTGTATAAGGAGATGTTCGAGAACTGTAATAAGGAGATGTTAGAGAAAGGCAATAAGGAGATGTTAGAGAATTGCAATAAGGAGATGTTAGAGAACTGTAATAGGAGATGTTAGAGAACTGTAATAAGGGGGTGTAGAGAAAGGTAATAAGGAGATGTTGGAGAACTGTAATAAGCAGATGTTAGAGAACTGTAATAAGGAGATGTTAGAGAACTGTAATAAGGAGACGATAGAGAACTGTAATAAGGAGATGTTAGAGAATTGTAATAAGCAGATGTTAGAGAACTGTAATGAGGAATGTTAGAGAACTGTAATAAGGAGTGTTAGAGAACTGTAATAAGGAGATGTTAGAGAACTGTAATAAGGAGATGTTAGAGAACTGTAATAAGCAGATGTTAGAGAACTGTAATAAGATGTTAGAGAACTGTAATAAGGAGATGTTAGAGAACTGTAATAGGGAGATGTTAGGAACTGTAATAAGCAGATGTTAGAGAACTGTAAGATGTTAGAGAACTGTAATAAGGAGATGTTAGAAACTGTAATAAGGAGATGTTAGAGAAAGGTAATAGGAGATGTTAGAGAATTGCAATAAGGAGATGTTAGAGAACTGTAATAAGGAGATGTTAGAGAACTGTAATAAGGGGTGTTAGAGAAAGGTAATAAGGAGATGTTGGAGAATTGTAATAAGCAGATGTTAGAGAACTGTAATAAGGAGATGTTAGAGAACTGTAATAAGGAACGATAGAGAACTGTATAAGATGTTAGAGAACTGTAATAAGGAGATGTTAGAGAACTGTAATAAGGAGATGTTAGAGAATGTAATAAGCAGATGTTAGAGAACTGTAATAAGAGATGTTAGAAACTGTTATAAGATGTTAGAGAACTGTAATAAGGAGATGTTAGAGAACTGTAATAAGGAGACGATAGAGAACTGTTATAAGATGTTAGAGAACTGTAATAAGGAGAGTTAGAGAACTGTAATAAGGAGTGTTAGAAACGTAATAAGGAGATGTTAGAGAACTGTAATAAGGAGATGTTAGAGAACTGTAATAAGGAGATGTTAGAGAACTGTAATAAGGAGATGTTAGAGAACTGTAATAAGGAGATGTTAGAGAACTGTAATAAGGAGGACGATAGAGAACTGTTATAAGTGTTAGAGAACTGTAATAAGGAGATGTTAGAGAACTGTATAAGGAGATGTTGAGAACTGTAATAAGGAGATGTTGGAGAACTGTAATAAGGAGATGTTAGAGAAAGGTAATAAGGAGATGTTAGAGAACTGTAATAAGGAGATGTTAGAGAACTGTAATAGGAGATGTTAGAGAACGTAATAAGGAGATGTTGGAGAACTGTAATAAGGAGATGTTAGAGAACTGTAATAAGGAGATGTTAGAGAAGGTAATAAGGAGATGTGGAGAACTGTATAAGGAGATGTTAGAGAACTGTAATAAGGAGATGTTGGAGAAACTGTAATAAGGGATGTTAGAGAACTGTAATAAGAGTGTTGAGACTTAATAAGGAGTGTTAGTGAAACTGTATAAGATGTAGAGAACTGTAATAAGGAGATGTTGGAGAACTGATAAGGAGTGTTAGTGAACTGTAATAAGATGTAGAGACAATGTAATAAGAAGATGTTAGAGACATGTAATACGGAGATGTTAGTGAACTGTAATAAGATGTTAGGAACGTAAGAAGGAGATGTTGGAGAACGTAATAGGAGATGTTAGAGAACTGTAAAAAGAAGATGTTAGAGAACTGTAATAAGGAGATGTTAGAGACTGTAATAAGGAGATGTGGAGAACTGTAATAAGAGATGTAGGACTGTAATAAGGAGATGTTAGAGAACTGTAATAAGGAGATGTTAGAGAACTGTAATAAGATGTTAGAGAACTGTAATAAGGAGATGTTAGAGAACTGTAATAAGGAGATGTTAGAGAACTGTAATAAGGAGATTTAGAGGAACTGTAATAAGGAGATGTAAGAGAACTGTAAAAGATGTTAGAGAACGTAATAAGGAGATGTTGGAGAACTGTAATAAGAGGTTAGAGAACTGTAATAAGGAGATGTTAGAGAACTGTATAGGAGATGTAGAGAACTGTAATAAGCGATGGTAGAGACTGTAATAAGGAGTTGGAGAACTGTAATAAGGAGATGTTAGAGAACTGTAATAAGGAGATGTAGATAACAGTAATAAGGAGACGATAGAGAACTGTAATAAGGAGTTAGAGAACAGTAATAAGGAGACGATAGAGAAATGTGATAATGAGAAGTTAAAGGAACAATAAACTGGTATTTGTAAGTACATTCCATATGTTTCTATTATTTACATGGAGGTGAGAACGCTTATTCCCACCTCCCTGTGAATAATAGAACGCCCGGGGACACTGGAACTTACCTTACCGCCGCTCCACTCGCAGCTGCTTTGAACTGACAGCCGCGCTGTCCCGACCAAGCACCTATCTACCTACAAAGTAATGGAATGGACGACTCCAATGGAAGGCCTATTGGTCACGGCTAGAGATGTTCAAAACTGTTGAGTTTCTTTGTGTTTTCGAATTTTGGAAAATTAGTGAAAACGACCCATAGAATTCTATGGGAGAAACAAACTGGAAAGTTTGTGTCCATTTTGAGGGACAAATAGTAATAGTCGGTTACTGTAAATGACACAGAGACCTGGGGAATGGTCTGGGGGACCTGGAAATAGACCCAACACTTATTTTAACACTATCTTTTTTCCAGCTGTTTTCCACCTTCCACGTTCCATTTTCCAGAGTAACGAAAGCGATCATTACTTTCGAGGGTTATTTTCGCGTTTCGGTATTGGGTATTTTCGATAATTTTTTTATTAAAACTTTTAATTAAATTCGGAAATTCCGGGTTCCATGAAATATGGGGAATTCCGAAAGTTTCATCGGGACTTGGAAACCCTCAGATTTGATTGGAACCCGGGATCTATTCGTACCCACATTACATCTCTAGTCACGACGGTTTAGATACACAATCAGCCCAAGCTTTACCACATTGCTATCCATTTTGCCGTCCCAAGCAGCGGTGTAACTATAGATCTGCCTGCTAGATAAGACAATCAGCTGTAAACATCTTATAGGTCTATGTATCGAGGGTCATATTCGCAGGCAATGCATGGAGCCAATAACGGTTCTCAGTGCATAGTGAATGGGTTTACCCATTGCGAGACTTTAACACCAGCTATTTGCTGGCGTTAAAGTTTACGTCTTAAGAGCCGTTATCGGTTCGGTACATAGCTTGCGGTGGTTGGGCGACACATCTTTTGGGTATCGTAACACACCACCATTAGTTATGTCTTAAAGCATGTTAACCCTATAGCACGTGGAAGTGCAGTGCATGTAGTGGGTCACTTAACCCTATAGCACGTGGAAGTGCAGTGCATGTAGTGGGGCCGGTCCCATAGGCTGCTACATGCCTGCGCTTCCACTAGTGCAAATCGGATCCGAAACACCCTAGTGGGGCTTAGCCCTAAGTGCAGGCAGTCAAAAGTAATAGCACTGAGAAGGTTAATGTTTCTGTGTAGCCGTCTTAAGGGAAGGTGATTGAAAGTAGACCTTGGATTTAGGATAGGTACAAGTTGCTTAAGATGGCTAATAACCATTAGCTGTGCTGATGCTCAGAAAGGTAGGATAACAGTCTAGATTGGAAAGTATTAATGGATGTCACCAGGCGAAGCGAGAGAGGGAGAGAGTTCCAAAGGTAGGGAGCAGCGAGAGAGAATGGTTTAAGGCGGGAGGCAGCAGTGTTAGTTGGGGGTCTGTGGAGAAGATTTCCTTGTGAGGAGCGAAGGGCACAGCCTGAACATAAGGGACCAAAAGAGAAGATAATAGGGAGGTGCAGTAGAGCGAAGGGATTTAAAGGTTAAAATCAGGGTATTGAATATGATTCTTTGTTTGATGGGAAGCCACCCTAAGGACTGAAGTATCAGGGTTGCGGGTTCTCTTTTGGAGGAGAGTGAGATGATCTGAGCTGACGAGTTTAAGATAGACGGGAGAGGAGAGAGATGAGAGGCTGGGAGTCCAAGCAGTAGAATGTTACAGTAGTCAAGGCGGGAGATTATAAGGGCATGGATGAGCATTTTAGTAGTGGAGAGAGAGAGAGAAAAGGGTGGATCTTGGCAATATTGCGAAGGAGAAAACGACAGGTCCTAGTGACAGTGTTAATGTGATGACGGAAGGAAAGAGAGGAGACAAAGATCACTACAAGACAGCGTGCAGATTCAACTGGGTTAATGGCCATATTGTCAATAGAGATGGAGAAGGGAGGACTAGGTCCCAGTTTAGGGGGGAATGATTAATTCCGTTTTGGATAGATTGAGTTTAAGGCGGCGGTGCGCCATCCAGGAAGAGATAGAGAGCAGACATGTAGAGATTTGGGAATGACCTTCAGGGGTAATGCGGGGGTGAACAAGTAAATTTGGGTATCATCAGCTATAAGTGATACTTAAAACCGAAAGAAACTGATTATTTCTCCCAGAGAGATAGTGTAGAGGGAGAACAGCGAGGGTCCTAAAACCGAGCCCTGAGGGACCCCACACTAAGCGGAACAGGAGAGGAAGTCTTATTAGCAAAAGAGACAGTGAACAATCTGTTAGAGAGATAAGAAGACAACCACGCAGCAGCTTGATTTCGGATGCCCAGAGAATATAGAATCT
Source organism: Hymenochirus boettgeri (assembly GCA_019447015.1). Taxonomy (NCBI): domain Eukaryota; kingdom Metazoa; phylum Chordata; class Amphibia; order Anura; family Pipidae; genus Hymenochirus; species Hymenochirus boettgeri. The sequence continues at coordinate 6,345 of JAACNH010004669.1, read as the reverse complement.
GCATAAGAGAGAGTGGTCCACTGTATCAAAGGCAGCCGATAGGTCAAGGAGAATGAGGACCGAGAACTGCCTTTGACTTTGGCAGCTTGTAGGTCATTTGAGACTTTGCAGAGGGCCGTTTCAGTTGAATGACCCGGTCGGAATCTGATTGAACGGGTCCAATAAGTTATTAATGGAGGTATTTAGTAATGTGTGTAGAGACCAGACGTTCTAAGGGTTTTGAAGCAAACGGTAAAAGGGAGACAGGGCGGTAGTTTGACAGACAGGTAGGGTCCAGAGAGGGTTTTTAAGAAGAGGTTAGACACACGCATGTTTAAAGGCAGCAGGAAAATCCCAGAGGTCAGGGAGGAATTAAAGATGTGAGCAAGAGCGGGGAAAGGATTTAGCGCAGTGTCTGAGTAGGAAGGAGGACATGGGATCAGGGGATCACAGTGTAAGCGGTGAGGACAATAGGAGGTTGAAGACTTCAGACTGGGTGACGGGTGAAAGATTCCAGAACTGCAGGGGTGGGGAAGGCAGAAGAAAGTGAGAGTTGTCCTGGGGTGTGGGAATTAGAGTGCGGATATCATTATTATTTCTGCAATATCCTGAGGAGCATTAATGGAATGAAGAGTGTCGTAGAGGAGGGCTGCAAGAGAGTGTAAATAGTGAAAAGAGACCACGTGGGTTATTTTTATTAATGTTTATAAGCGTGATAAAGAAGGAGTGTTAAGCTGCTGAAAGAGATGAATTAAGACACGACCACATGAGTTTGATGGTTAAAGTCCGCCAGACTGCGTGACTTTTTCCACAGTCGCTCAGCTGCACGAGTACAGCGGCGTAGGAACTTGGTATCTGAATTGAGCAAGACGGGGATTAGCGGGGCGACGTTTGTGAGTTGTAGGGGGGCAAAGGAGTCAATTCTAGTGGATAAGATAGAGTTATAAGAATGTATTAGGGAATCAGGGTTAGAGTCAGACATGAGGGCATTGAGGCTAGAACTGAGAGAGGAGGAGAGAGCGGATGGTCTATTGTACGGGTGTTGGGAACAAGGACAGTAGATGGAGCGTCAGAGGAGAGGGGAGAGTAGGTGGTAGAGAAAGTAATTAGATTGTGATCAGAGGTGGGAAGAGTTACTAACAAACTGAGAGACAGACAGAGTTTAGTAAAGACCAAGTCCAGGAGGTGACCATCCTTATGGTAGTGTTGGTCCACTGCTAGAGGGAGAAGGAGGAAGTTAGGTGGGGAAAGCGAGAGGGCCAGGATTGCTTAGTGTCGTCAGTGTGACAATTGAAGTCACCTAGAATTATAGCCGGACAGTCGGAGGAATAATAGAGAGTTCGAGAACTGTATAAGGAGATGTAGAGAACTGTAATAAGGAGATGTTAGAAACTGTAATAAGGAGATGTTAGAGAACTGTAATAAGGAGATGTTAGAGAAACTGTAATAAGGGATGTTCGAGAACTGTAATAAGGAGATGTTAGAGAACTGTAATAGGGAGATGTTAGAAAACTGTAATAAAGAGATGTTATAGAACTGTAATAAGGAGATGTTAGAGAACTGTAATAAGGAAATGCTAGAGAACTGTAATAAGATGTTAGAGAACTGCAATAAGGAGATGTTGGAGAACTGCAATAAGGAGATGTTGGAGAACTGCAATAAGCAGATGTTAAAGAACTGAATAAGGAGATGATAGAGAACTGTAATAAGCAGATGTTAGAGAACTGTGATAACGAGATGTTTGAGAACTGTAATAAGGAGATGTTCGAGAACTGTAATAAGAGATGTTCGAGAACTGTAATAAGGAGATGTGGAACTGAATAAGGAGATGTTAGAGAACTGTAATAAGGAGATGTTAGAGAACTGTAATAGGAGATGTTAGAGAACTGTATAAGGAGATGTTCGAGAACTGTAATAAGGAGATGTTAGAGAACTGTAATAGGGAGATGTTAGAAAACTGTAATAAAGAATGTTATAGAACTGTAATAAGGAGATGTTAGAGAACTGTAATAAGGAAATGCTAGAGAACTGTAATAAGATGTTAGAGAACTGTAATAAGGAGATGTTGGAGAACTGCAATAAGGAGATGTTGGAGAACTGCAATAAGCAGATGTTAAAGAACTGTAATAAGGAGATGTTAGAGAACTTTAATAAGGAGGTGATAGCGAACTGTAATAAGGAGATGATAGAGAACTGTAATAAGCAGATGTTAGAGAACTGTAATAACGAGATGTTTGAGAACTGTAATAAGGAGATGTTCGAGAACTGTAATAAGGAGATGTTAGAGAAAGGTAATAAGGAGAGTGAGAGAATTGCAATAAGGAGATGTTAGAGAACTGTAATAAGGAGAGTTAGAGAACTGTATAAGGGGTGTTAGAGAAAGGTAATAAGGAGATGTTGGAGAATTGTAATAAGCAGATGTTAGAGAACTGTAATAAGAGATGTTAGAGAACTGTAATAAGGAGATGTTAGAGAACTGTAATAAGGAGAAGATAGAGAACTGTAATAGGAGATGTTAGAGAATTGTAATAAGCAGATGTTAGAGAACTGAATGAGGAGATGTTAGAGAACTGTAATAAGGAGATGTTAGAGAAACTGTAATAAGGAGATGTTAGAGAACTGTAATAAGGAGATGTTAGAGAACTGTAATAGGAGATGTTAGAGAACTGTAATAGCAGATGTTAGAGAACTGTAATAAGATGTTAGAGAACTGTAATAAGGAGATGTTAGAGAACTGTAATAGGGAGATGTTAGAGAACTGTAATAAGCAGGGTTAGAGAACTGTAATAGAATGTTAGAGAACTGTAATAAGGAGATGTTCGAGAACTGTAATAAGGAGATGTTAGAGAAAGGTAATAAGGAGATGTTAGAGAATTGCAATAAGGAGATGTTAGAGAACTGTAATAAGGAGATTGAGAATGTATAAGGGGTGTTAGAAAGGTAATAAGGAGATGTTGGAGAATTGTAATAAGCAGATGTTAGAGAACTGTAATAAGGAGATGTTAGAGAACTGTAATAAGGAGACGGTAGAGAACTGTTATAAGATGTTAGAGAACTGTAATAAGGAGATGTTAGAGAACTGTAATAAGGAGATGTTAGAGAATTGTAATAAGCAGATGTTAGAACTGTAATAAGGAGATGTTAGAGAACTGTTATAAGATGTTAGAGAACTGTAATAAGGAGATGTTAGAGAACTGTAATAAGGAGACGATGAGAACTGTTATAAGATGTTAGAGAACTGTAATAAGAGATGTTAGAGAACTGTAATAGGAGATGTTAGAGAACTGTAATAAGGAGATGTTAGAGAACTGTAAAAGAGAGATGTTAGAGAACTGTAATAAGGAGATGTTAGAGAACTGTAATGGAGATGTTAGAGAACTGTATAAGGAGACGATAGAGAACTGTTTAAGATGTTAAGAAATGTAAGAGAATGTTGAGAACTGTATAAGGAGATGTTAGAGAACTGTAATAAGGAAGTTGGAGAACTGTAATAAGGAGATGTTAGAGAAAGGTAATAAGGAGATGTTAGAGAACTGTAATAAGGAGATGTTAGAGAACTGTAATAAGGAGATGTTAGAGAACGTAATAAGGAGATGTTGGGAACTGTAATAAGGAGATGTTAGAGAACTGTAATAAGGAGATGTTAGAGAAAGGTAATAATGAGATGTTGGAGAACTGTAATAAGGAGATGTTAGAGAACTGTAATAAGGAGATGTTGGAGAACTGTAATAAGGAGTGTTAGAGAACTGTAATAAGAAGATGTTAGAGAACTGTAATAAGGAGATGTTAGTGAACTGTAATAAGATGTTAGAGAACTGTATAAGGAGATGTTGGAGAACTGCAATAAGGAGATGTTAGTGAACTGTAATAAGAGTTAGAGAACTGTAATAAGAAGATGTTAGAGAACTGTAATAGGAGATGTTAGTGAACTGTAATAAGGATGTTAGAGAACTGTAATAAGGAGATGTTGGAGAACTGTAATAAGGAGATGTTAGAGAACTGTAATAAGAAGATGTTAGAGAACTGTAATAAGGAGATGTTAGAGAACTGTAATAAGGAGATGTTGGAGAACTGTAATAAGGAGATGTAGAGAACTGTAAAGGAGATGTTAGAGAACTGTAATAGGAGATGTGAGAACGAATAAGAAGATGTTAGAGAAATGTAATAAGGAGATGTTAGAGAACTGTAATAAGGAGATGTTGGAGAACTGTAATAAGGAGATGTTAGAGAACTGTAATAAGGAGATGTAAGAGAACTGTAATAAGATGTTAGGAACTGTAATAAGGAGATTTGGAGAACTGTAATAAGGAGATGTTAGAGAACGGTAATAAGGAGATGTTAGAGAACTGTAATATGGAGATGTTAGAGCGTATAAGCAGATGTTAGAGAACTGTAAAAGGAGATGTTGAGAACTGTAATAAGGAGATGTTAGAGAACTGTAATAAGCAGATGTAGAGAACTGTAATAGGAGAGTTAGAGAACTGTAATAAGATGTTAGAGAACTGTAATAAGGAGATGTTAGAGAACTGTATAAGAGAGTAGAACTGTAATAGGAGATGTTAGAGAACAGTAATAAGGAGACGATAGAGAAATGTGATAATGAGAAGTTAAAGGAACAATAAACTGGTATTTGTAGTACATTCCATATGTTTCTATTTTTTACATGGAGGTGAGAACGCTTATTCCTACCTCCCTGTGAATAATAGAACGCCCGGGGACACTGGAACTTACCTTACCGCCGCTCCACTCGCAGCTGCTTCTGAACTGACAGCCGCGCTGTCCCGACCAAGCACCTATCTACCTACAAAAGTAATGGAATGGACGACTCCAATGGAAGGCCTATTGGTCACGGCTAGAGATGTTCAAAACTGTTGAGTTTCTTTGTGTTTTCGAATTTTGGAAAATTAGTTGAAAACGACCCATAGAATTCTATGGGAGAAACAAACTGGAAAGTTTGTGTCCATTTTGAGGGACAAATAGTAATAGTCGGTTACTGTAAATGACACAGAGACCTGGGAATGGTCTGGGGACCTGGAAATAGACCCACAACTTATTTTAACACTATCTTTTTTCCAGCTGTTTTCCACCTTCCACGTTCATTTTCCAGAGTAACGAAAGCGATCATTACTTTCGAGGGTTATTTTCGCGGTTTCGGTAATTGGGTATTTTGATAATTTTTTATTAAAACTTTTAATTAAATTCGGAAATTCCGGGTTCCATGAAATTGGGGAATTCCGAAAGTTTCATCGGGACTTGGAAACCCTCAGATTTGATTGGAACCGGGATCATGTGTACCCATTACATCTCAGTCACGACCGGTTTAGATACACAATCAGCCCAAGCTTTACCACATTGCTATCCCTTGTGCCGTCCCAGCAGCGGTGAAATATAGATCTGCCTGCTAGATAAGACAATCAGCTGAAACATCTTATAGGTCTATGTATCGAGGGTCATATCGCAGGCAATGCATGGAGCCGATAACGGTTCTCAGTGCATAGTGAATGGGTTTACCCATTGCGAGACTTTAACACCAGCTATTTGCTGGCGTTAAAGTTTACGTCTTAAGAGCCGTTATCGGTTCGGTACATAGCTTGCGGTGGTGGGCGACACATCTTTTGGGTATCGTCACAAACACCAAGTTATGTCTTAAAGTCATGTTAACCCTAAGCACGTGGAAGTGCAGTGCATGTAGTGGGGTCACGTTAACCCTATAGCACGTGGAAGTGCAGTGCATGTAGTGGGGCCGGTCCCATAGGCTGCTACATGCCTGCGCTTCCACTAGTGCAAATCGGATCCGAAACACCCTAGTGGGGCTTAGCCCTAAGTGCAGGCAGTCAAAAGTAATAGCACTGAGAAGAGAACTGTAATAAGGAGATGTTAGAGAACTGTAATAAGGAGATGTTGGAGAACTGTAATAAGGAGATGGTGCTGTAGGAGCTGCTTGGCGGTGATTTGGTCTTGTTTGCAGCAATTAACAAAATCCTCTAAATTCTCTGCCGGGGAGGGACTCTGGGACAGAGGGGGGAGGGACTCTGGGACAGAGGGGGGGGGGACTCTGGGACAGAGGGGGGAGGGACTCTGCCTTTTGGGATACTAAGGCGCTTCTAGCGCTGTTAATGTAATGGGCTTAATGTCTAGTGAACAATAAATGATCTCGTTTGTATGTTCAGTATATATATGAGTGTGAATGTTCAGTATGTGTATAAGAGTGTGTATGTTCAGTATGTGTATGAGTGTGAATGTTCAGTATGTGTATAAGAGTGTATATGTTCAGTATGTGTATAAGAGTGTGTATGTTCAGTATGTGTATAAGAGTGTGTGTTCAGTATGTGTAAGAGTGTGTATGTTCAGTATGTGTATAAGAGT
>JAACNH010004668.1:0-23149 GCA_019447015.1 Hymenochirus boettgeri | reverse complement strand
TATTATACCATACATCAAATAAACCTCTCTAAACTGGTCACGCACCTAGTTATCACCTACATATTATACCATACATCAAATAAACCTCTCCAAACACTAGCGCCTAAGACAACTACCAGTGCACACTAATATTCCCTTTAATGCAAATCCAAGTTTGAAACTGCTGATGCAACATAGTCGCCCCCAATGTTCATTATAGCAACCGTCCCTTTAAATAACAGAAATACTTACTGTAACTGAGTTTCCTTCCACAGTAATGTTTATCTCTGTTAATATCCCCGTTACAGTCTGCAGGGCCACGATGCATTCATCTTGGTTCTTTCCCGTCACTTTCCATCAGCTGAAAGAAAAAAAGCAGATCCGGAGCAAATTTCAATTCAACCCCAAAACACAAACGGATTTCCTCACCACAAGTTCCAGCTTTCCTTAATTATGAAGGAGATTGAATTGAACCGGAGCCATAAACCTGGAAAAGATATGGACCCATGTGCACCAGCCCCCCTGACCAATCTACATCTCAATCATACCACTGGTATTCTATAGTTGGAATACAGACGATAACCAACCCGCAGCTTATTGACGATTGTCTGTGACGATAAAATCCTGTCAATTCCAACATCACTTTCCTGCCAATATACTAAACCATCTAACTGTGTTGTGCAACTCTAGTGCAATTTGATCTGTTAATCTAAGAAGTCCCATTGGACAGTATAAACAGCAAGGGTGATTGGTCCTGGGGTGACTACGTGGGAACAGAATAGAAAACCATTTCAGGTCCATATTCCAACCTGCAACATTGGGTCCTCAATAAAAAGTTTAGGAAAGTGTCAGCATCAATTCTGTAATGTAAAGTTGAATATCACTTCAACTCATCCACCCATTAACACATGGCCTCTCTTATCACATCCCATTTAACAAACACCATCTACAAATATCACATTTACCTGTTTTCACTTGTCCTCAATTCCTGCATCATTTTGTCGTAAATCATTCTGTGCACGGCGGTCTGCTCTGCTGTTGCCTTAGAGAAAAATAAAACAACGTTGTATCCCAATGGGTTCCAGCAAATGGAATTAACAGGTTCCTCAATAGAAGTTCTTATCGTTTAAAATGGTGCTAAATTTTCCCCCAACCAATCAGATCCTACTTAACATTTGAAAGCTACCTCTGATTGGTTGGGGCAAAATTAGCACCATTTTAACGATTAGAACTTTATTGGATAACCCTGAAATCTAAAAAATCGTGCAATTTAGCCTTCCAGTTTGGTACATCACGTGCACTATAGTATGTGTGTTACCGGATATTGGATTTAATGTGCCCACTCCACTGGAAACTATCATTCTTCCCAACTATCCTGTCCCGTTCCTTCAGTATCGATAAACTCTAACTCTGTTATGTATAGTTTTGCTTGAAACTTGAATGGTGACAGTTTGTACGTGAACTGCATGGTGGAATTTTCCTCTCCCAATGCTGCTCATAGGGATACGGAGCATGCTTGCCCTCACAGAGAGTCTGACAGGCTAAGGACTTGAGCTTAAGCATACAAGTACTGGATATTCAAGCAGAGCAACAACACGAGTAAGTGGCTACTTTACATGTATTCATTTATAGAGTTCAGTATAACATTTCTTTTAAATTAAAACCACATGCACATCAACCAACATTGTCTGGTATTAGTCACGCTAGCAAATATGGTAAAACCTATTCCATTCCACTCCACAAGACCTTTACCTTGGCTGCGTTTAGGACTGACTTTAGTTCAGGTTAAACAAAAACTAAACTGTGACAAGGAGAATCCACCAATCTAACTACGTCTCATACTGTACAGAGTTTTATATTTTTTCCAATGATTCGGGCAGGTTTATAAAATGGATAAAGATAAAACATTGGGCCAAGTGAACAAATACTACAGACAACTAAAAGAATCCTTGGTGCAAGGGGCTGTTTATAGGAATTTCTCGTAATCAGATCTACAAGGCTGATCAAGGGTTAGAAAATTCAAGACATGGATTTCCTTAGCTGGAAACACTTTATTGTTACATATCTGGAAATGTCTGTGCAGGGATTTTATGAAGAAAGATCAACAACTGTTTTCTATTAAAATAATGGAGATTACAGAAGAAACATGTTAATGGAAAGCATTTGGGGTATCTCACCATAAAATGATAATTACCACCTCTGTCATTTACAATGTAAAGGCCCATACAGGGCCAACCTTCAACGCCAACTCATTGCTAAGTGCACGGGGCCTCTTTCAGGCATCGTTGATGACGAGGTACTAAACAATACTCATCCTAACAGTCGTGCGTGGGCCCTCGCGTTGCACATCTGTATGAACCTTAATACCAAGTGATGGCAACAGATGTTTTTTGGTAGCTTGGGCAATGCCATACACTATGGGGCACATCACGGTTTGGGGTCTAATGTTCCTACTCTTTCTGGGCCTAGTTTAGAAATCGGCTTTACCTGTAGTTTCACTGCAACATAATCGGTCTGGGTGAGATCTGTTTATGAAGTAGATAAGGGAACTGAAATCTGAAATTGATTGTGCAGATTCCATTGTTCAACCAAACAAAAATCATTGAGGATACCCGTTCAGAGTGTTTTAAGGGTCTTTACATTGGCCTAATTCTGACCCAATCCAGTGGGATTAGAGTGATCTGTAATGTGTAATTCCAATACTTTGTCCATCTCCACCTAACATTCTAGCCAAATAGAATGTTGGCCACCATCCTAATACCAAGGGCACCCTTGAACCCATCTAATATAGATTTACAGGGAGGTCCATTGGTGTGCCTTTAAAGGACATTTCCGCCCCCCTGAATACACATCTTCTTCTATCTTTATTATAGTTCACTTTAGCAAATATGCTCCCATCTATACAATACAGGCCCCCGATACCTTTCCCGGCTGGTAGATGCCTACTCTGCTTGCTATAACATGGTTATATATGAGGCACCCGTAGCAAGGAGGCCTCTCCTCTGACTATAGAATGAATGTCCTGGCTTTGACCCGGAAGCTGCAATGAAGGGGCAGATCCGTGGCGAGAGTTGGGGCATGGAGTAAGATGATAAAAGTAGTTTTTGATAAAGAGTAATAACGAAATGTGGTATTTTGTTGGCCTTAATGGTGGTGTCAAAATAAGTGGTGGGGTTGGACATGCCCTTTAAAGGCTAATCTTAGGTGCCTTCGACACTGACCTGATGTTCGATCAGACTGTAGAATCATTCGTAACATTATGTGCAGTTTGGTTTTACTTGCCAACACCCACACATTACTTTTTACAATTATTATCGTGCCCTGGTCTAATTTATCATAATCAAGGAGATCACTCGCTTGTAGTACTTGCTTTTATATGGTCACAGAACTCTAATATCTTTCATTTTACAGAAGGGGCACATTGATTCTAATACATAGATATTTATATACAATATAACCTACCCATGTAGTATTTCCATGGGAGAACTAAGATTATAAGCCGTATAATCTTACAGTTTCCAGAGAGAGAACCAGAAGCACATAGGGGTAGGTTATAATAATTAATGCACCCCCAACTGTAAATTATAGGGATATTAGAATTCACCTGGAGTTCCGTGCCCTGTACAAAGGTACTCGCCTGCGGCCGCTGCGCTTTTATATGGTCCACGGAACTCCTCGGTGACTTCTAATATCCTTATAATTTACAGTTGGGGTGCCTTATTCACTTATTATTTTAATTGTAACCAGCTACTTCTGTAATTTTTTCTAATCATCCTTAAAGGGTATGTCCCCCCAAATATAGAACATTTCCATAGTTGTAGGACAGGGAAGCAAGCCACCAGATGAACACACAGACACACTTTTTCTTTGGACTGGCACTCCAGGAAACCCAGAAGTGCAGAGATGAAGGTAAGGATTTCTTTTGAACACTCAGAACACACAGTGGGGTCATTAGTAAGTTTTAATTTTAAATTTTGGGGGTGGACATTCCCTTTAAATGAGCTCACTTCCTATTTGAGTGCTACTAATAAACATGCACAATCAAGTGCGCTTCTTGTCTCTGCTAGAGTCAAATCAGATGCAGCTCTCCTAAATGGTGACAAGAAGGCCAAGCAGATTTCTATGTTCCTATTGTAAATTAAAGGGGACATTTCAGAATAGCAGATCAGTACACAAAAAAATCTTAGATAATATCGCACAAACAATTGACAACCACAATTTAATAAAAAAATTCTCCACTGTTCTGACCCAATTACTTTGTGACTGACGATATAACATCTGTCAGAGTTTCCCCGTCCGGGAATGGGTCAGTGGTACCTAACCCGCCGATACCATTGATTCGACTTTGAAACGGCCAAATCGTGAGCCGTCACCCAATTAAAGGCTGGTATAATGGGCAAACGCGTCCTTCCCTCCTGTGTTAGTAAGACCACATACGCTTTACCTGTTTCTGTTTCTGGGTTTGTGTCTGCGGAGTTGAAATCTGTGTTTTTCCCGAGCGACGCCGGGTACGTTCATTCCCCACCGAAGTCATCAATATCAGTATATACACAACAATGTATGTACAAAATAGAAAATCTGGAGGGGAAAGAAAAAAACATCAGCACAAACGATCGCTAAAACATCACCTTTAACAATACTAAGTTAAAGCTGCAGAATTCCACCTGACCCACAAATCTGATCTTCTTTGTTGTTTTTCCTTAAGGGTCCAGACTACAATCCAGCCAGCAGGCACATTAAGCTGATGTTTTCATATCGGACTCTATCCATTTATCACACAACACACCAGGAAAACACGGAAAGTTGAATACAGGATAATCACGATTGAAAGGCATTACAGTCCCTACAGACCCCACTATGGAACAATCCTTGGAAAGTCTAAGCATTAGGAGAATTCAGGTTTCAGATGTCGAACTCTTCCTCACACATGCTTCCTGGCAGGAAGATTTCCTTAAAGCCGTACACGAGGAGATTCGCCGGTTGCGGTGGTTTAGTCTTTTTGGCCCTCGGGCGATTCAGGCATTTAAACGTTTTATACTGAAATAATATCCTCGGCATCTGCTTTCACCGTGTTTTTTTTCAACAAAGGCAGTAAGACTGATCTGCAGTTATGCAATTAAACAACTGGTTTGTACTAGGTATCTCCAATTTTTACAAATTGTTACAATCTGCTATACAGATTCTGGCCTGAAGGGGCCATACACATGCGATGTCCACAGCGTGCCGACAGATCACATTGGTACCGCCTTCAGCACCACACGCTGTGGGGATGCACACACAGCAATTGTCCTCCCTTTACATAAAAATAAAAGGGAGCAATACTGACCGACAGAAATTTCCATTGTTCCCGAACCGTCATAGTGCATACTCCGGTCATCGGGAGAGCCCCTACACACTGACGCCAGTTCCCACGGATTTACCCATTTCGTTAGTGTATTAAACAAATGGTTTCCAGGAAGACGCGTACAATTGAAAGTAACCTTTAGGATACCCACCATGGAGATGAAAGGAAAGGCATGCCACACTGTAGAATTCATCATTATATTGTGAAACAGCTACTCAACATCATCAAAATTATTGTATCTAATAAATACTAGCTGGCATCAGTTCTATGTTATTTTTAATTTCTATACTGGCAGTTCTTAAAGCACTACAAATGGATGGCGTTTCCTTTGGTAATAAACTGTTTAAAGGCCTTCAGCACAAATACGTTTAAGGGGGGAAACTGGGAGTATTTTCTCCATTTCAATGACCATGATTCTTTCTCGGTATAAATAAAATGCTTCCAAAACCGCTTTTCCTGTTTGCAGGAAGTTATAGTGTCGTAACTTGGTTGATTTAGTTGCTCAGTAGAGATGTAAGCATGTTTGACCCATCCAACACCAATCAGTAGAAATTACTGTTGGAAAAACATTCCAATGAAGTTGTGCCGTCCTGGGGAGAAACCTTTACAAACCTGAAATGGCAGCTCACTATAGATCACAAAACAAGCAAACTGTATGGATCAATATTTAGAAACCTGGATACATGTAATATAGATTAATTTAAAATAAATTTTTTCCACTAACTTTCCCTTTAATGAAAATGATAACTATACAGATGAACAGGCAGTTTAGGATGTTTCATGCAACATTTTCATACAAAAGGAACAGACAAAGCTTTAAAATGCTAAAAACAATTTGAATTTTTTGATCCTAACTTTTTACACGCACACACCCACCGTAATAAGCAGAGAGAAGGCAGAGATTAACAGCAAGCGTGGAATGGTAATGAGAGGATTAGTTTTAAAAAATTAAAGTACCAAGACTAATCTGTCCCTCACAGAATTATAAAACTACCAAAACTAGGTAACCCTTACGGACGACGGGCAATATCTGAACTCATATTATATATTTATATTAAATATAGTTGGTCTTTTATATAGACGGCGATCGACTGGGCAAGGCGGAAAATTTATATTGTTTTAACATCGGAAATCCTTTGGCCTGTGTATGGCTATAAGGTACCAAATGAAACTTCAAGGAACCAGATGTCATTTTAGAATCTACCCAATAACTACATTAGTATTTTTCATCATTTCACCCCGATGGGAAATCAAAAAAATGATGAAATGGCCCATCCGATATAATAAACAGGATGAGATGTGCCATGAAGCGATAATGGATCCAGAAGGTCAGAACGTACTGCCATGTGCACAAGGCCTAATTCCAATCTCCAGTTTCCTGGCAGAGAAGATTTAAGCATTGTGGGTCCTAATAAATAAGCCCTCATAGCGTAGAATAGATTCCAACAGAAGGTACTACTTCCACTCGCACAGAAATACATTGTTAATGCCCGGGTAGGTACCTGTATTTAGGGCCCTTATCTGTTACAACTGGTAAAATGAACAGGTATTCTGTACAGCCAATTACCTCTTACCTGTATTAACCTCCCCGAATGAATGATATCAATGACCCGTGTTACGTATATTATCAAATGTAACACTGGAGCCTGGAAAGAACATGTTCATCCCCCAAACTTCCACTCCTTATCATATACAACAATAACCAGGATACAAAGGGGGTAATCAATATCTGTAAACCAAACCCAGCAAGAGGCTGTCACTCACTCTGTCACTTCTCTCTGGTCTCCATTTGTTACCGAACAGACGTCCCGAACAGGCCTGGTTCAAGAGAGAAGAAGTAAACGTCTGTCAATGCTCTCAACCATCTACCCTGCCCCCCCTACTCTCAACAAGCTGCCCCGAAATAGAAAGAAACCAAATTCCTAGTGTCCAACTGAGTCGCATGTGAAGTTAGAGCTCGGCCCCTGCAGTATTAACTCCCGGGTGATCTTGGGTGGGTGTTTTTCTCTATGATGATCTGTCCCCAGAAAAGCAATAGTTACAACAACCTATCAACGATTACCCATTAACATAATAGGAACCAGCCATAGCAGGCAATTAGCACGTAAACGAGAATTGGTGCACATGTTATAGCACGTCTAGTTTCAAAGATTCCTTGTAAGGGGAGAAAATGTAAAGCGCTACTGTTCAGAAAATCATAATACTAACCAGGTGGAGACTGTGGAAGCGACAATCTTTAAGTTAAGGACAGCTGATACTGGATTTAGGTAAAAATGCAAGAGTTTGAACATTATAAATCACTGGTAACACTGCCTAATTACGAACAGCAATTTCATAGATCTGATTAAAAGGTAGACATACACGGCATCAATATTCCAATTGATTAGATTAAATTGATCGGTTATTGAAGACACTTTGCCTGGTTTTTTTTTTTGTTTTTTTTAAACCTGATCAGGTTTTATTTATTTTTATCTATGACACTTCATAAGTAGCAATGCTTTAGGGGAAGGAGATGGATAATAAAAATAGTAGGGCTCAAATACAGTTGAGCCTAGAAAAGAAACACATGGCAGCACTGTACCACAAACACTTCCTGTCTGCTAGATTGCACTTCCTCCGACAACACTCTCAACCCTGTGACAAAAAGGGTTTAAAAGGATTAACAGGGTTATTCAATAAAGTTCTTATCGTTAAAATGGTGGCATTTTGCCCAACCATTAGATGTTAACTTACAATGTTAAATAATATCTGATTGGTTGGGCCAATTAGCACCCTTTTAAACGATAAGAACTTTTATTGCATCTCCCTGTTAGTTTAAAAAAAAAACGCACATTTCTCATGTCTGGAATCCGTCAAATATGTAAATTGTCTGCCATTCATTGTAGTACTATTTGTTGGGGTCCCACAACTTTATCATGGGATGAACTGAAGATATCTATTAACCATTTACGTACGGAGATAATTCAGTGAGGTTTCTAAGGTGACACCTATCTGCTTATTGTGAAGCGCTACGGAAGATGTCGCGCTGTATAAATCCACAATAATAATATTATTAATCGCTTGATGGTGTTTTCAAACACTGCACAGATTGACCCTTGCTGTCCCTTTTAAAGCTCACCGCTGTGTAAACACACAAACATGGGTCTGCACAGCTGATGGACCAAAAGAACAACCAACTGCAATTATCTTGAATAGGAGACCTAACACGTTGCATGCAGTCTCTTCAGGCTTACAGTAAAGAAAGTATAAAGGCTTGGCAGACACTGTGCCCAGAGAGAACAATACATAAATACTAACCCCTGAAGTCTGTCACACACAGGCCGGCTGGTACAACCCCTTTATAGTCCCTATTGTTTCCGCTACAACAATCTGGTTATTAAGTGGGTGTTAGCAATGATATATTCATGGAAACACAGCGGAGATTAACACGTACTTCCTCCTAACTATTTAAATACAATGACCAACACGGACAAATGTTTGGTTATCCTTGAATGCGCTTGGCCACACACCTGAAAAAGCTGGATAATCCATAACAGGTAGACTAAACCACTTTCTAAGGGTTTTCTGTTGCAGTCTATGAAATATCCGTCTGGCTCCTACTGTAGAAAGGAATTTGCCCATCCTGACCAAAAGCTTAACCTCCACCTCAACATCCTCCCCCCCACCACCAGGCCTTTGCCTGGCAAAAGATGGTCCCACACAAGGTCGTTAATGGGGGAGGACTTCTGAGATATCAAGCTGACTTGGCAGATTCTGTGCAGTTTGAAGACGCTGTGCTTATTCATTAATTTAGCCATTGATCGACATGACATCCAGGAATTTAACTATATATTCCATCTTCATAGGGGCTCCAGAGATTACAATAGGCCCTAAACACAGACCCAAGGTCTCCAAGGTCCTGTCTGTGGCTTCATACTAGTTACGGCATGAATTTAGAATACACTTTAACTCTACCATTCTAATTCTCTTCCATACAGCTCACGATAAAGATGAACTAAGCAATCAAGAAATCAGCCTTCTTCCTCCGCTTCTTACTGCTCCTACTCAGTACATTACCGCACATAACATTCATCAGCCTGTCCTAGGAAGACATCTGGCAGCCAATTCACTTGTACCACTCCATAGGCTTTAATAAAGATGGCATCACTATGACATCATTGCAGAGGATCAAGGGAAACGGAAGGGAAGCAACATCATGAGCATTTTTGCATATCAAATATAGCAGTTCATGTACCCTCTACACGTGGAATACCTGAACTCAACCTATAATTTATTCTTTAAGTTGCATTCTACACAAAGGCTGTGGGGTACACAGTAGAACCTTCCCTGTCTTTAAGCTCGAGATAATAAATGTACATGCACCAAGCAACAGCTTTTGCACACCAGAAGGAAGATGAGGTTCTCTCTCCTTTCCACTATCTGTACTGTCCGTTAGTATATCACTACCCCCCTCCCCCATATAGCACAGCCTTGCTGGTACCTTATAACCTATAGCCTGAGCTACGTAACGCCTTTGCATTTTTCCTTGCATTAAAGGAAGTCATACAGCAGCGTAATGTGAAAATGCATTTCATATATTAAATAAACACAATGAAATGGGAAGCACTGTCCTGTTGGTTTTAGAAATGCCCGCCATTTGCAAAAACCCTCACATAAATGTGAATAGCCCCAAACAGACCTAGATGACACCCCGCCCAACAGTGTTAAACTATAAATTCTACAAAATTAACCACCAGGATAAAACAGTTAAACGCGACATTTTTCTTTAGTTGTCATCCCTCAGCGTGTGAAGGCCCAACACACTGAACGCTAGTGCAAGGAATGCGGATTTCCTTAAATAATAGCCAGGTTGTAATCCCTCCTCGAATACCTGAAACATGAGCCAGTGATTCAGAAGGTTGTAGCATATGTTTAAAGACCCAATACTCCTCCGAGAGGAGCAGCTGTTCCCCACCCAGCCTGACCTCAATCGTGCAGTAAACTTCACCACTTCACCCCCCTCAATTCTCTGGCTTTATTATTGTGGGCCTATCAAGGCCCCTAGGTAACACTCATAATGGAGTTTAGCAGCAGTCAGACAAGATGGCTCCAACACAAGGCCAAACAGTACAAATGTGTCTTATTGAAAGAATAATGGCTTATAGTTAGTTGGATTCAATATCTTTCAATATCAGAGGCCAACTTGTAGTATATATTAATTTATATAGCTCCACTTGGTACACAGCGCTGTACATTATAACAATACCAGATTATACAGTATGTATTGTATATGTTTATTGATATAGCACCACTTGGTACACACGCTGTACATTAAACAATACAGATTTACAGTATGTATTGTCATATGTTATTAATATAGCGCCACTTGGGTACACAGCGCTGTACATTATAACAATAAGATTATAACAGTATGTATGTAATGTTTATTTATATAGCGCCACTTGGGGTGCACAGCGCTGTACATTATACAATACAGATTATACAGTATGTACGTATATGTTTATTTATATAGCGCCCTTGGGGACACAGCGCCTGACATTATAACATACAGATTATACAGTAATGATTTTATATGTTTTTATTTATATATAGCGCCACTTGGGGACACAGCACTCTACATTATAACACATACAGATTATACAGTAGTATGGTTTATGTTTATTTTATAGGCTCCACTTGGGGACCAGCCGCTGTACATTATAACAATACAGATTATACAGTATGTATGTATATGTTATTTATATAGCCCACTTGGGTACACAGCGCTTGTACATTATAACAATACAGATTATACAGTATGTTGTATATGTTTTATTTATATAGCCCCACTTGGGGACACATCGCTGTACATTATAACATACAGATTAGACAGTATACGTATTGTTTATTTTATATAGCGCCACTTGGGTCACAGCGCTGTACTTATTAACAATACGATTATACAGTATGTATGTTATGTTTATTTATATAATGCGCCACTTGGGGACCAGCGCTGTACATTATAACAATACAGATTATACATATGTATGTATAGTTTATTTATATAGCGCTACTTGGGACGCACGCGCTGTACATTATAACAATACAGCTTATACAGTATGTACGTATTATGTTTATTTATATAGCGCCACTTGGGTACACAGCGCTTTTACATTATAACAATACAGATTATACGTATTGTACGTGATATGTTTATTTATATAGTTCGGCCACTTGGGGACACCGCGCGTGTACATTATAACAATACAATTATACACTATGTATTGTATATGTTTATTTATATAGCGTCACTTGGGTCACAGCGCTGTACATTATAACAATACAGATTATACAGTATGTATATGTTTTATTTATATAGCGCCACTTTGGGTACACAGCTCAGTATATTATAACAATACAGTTAATACAGTATGTATGTATATGTTTATTTATATACCGCCACTTGGTACGCAGCGCTGTACATTATAACAATAACAGATTATACAGTATGTACGTTATGTTTATTTATATGCGCACTTTGGTACAGCATCGCTGTACATTATAACAATACAGATTATACAGAATGATGTATGTATATGTTTATTATCTAGCGCCACTGGGTACACAGCGCTGTACATTATAACAATACAGATTATGCATATGTTGTATATGTTATTTCCTATAGCGCCACGTGGGAACACAGCGCTGTACATTAGAACAATACAGATTATACAGTATATATGTATATGGGTTATTCATATCCTCCACTTGGGGACACAGCGCTGTACATTATAACAAACAGATTATACAGTATGTAGTATATGTTTATTTATAGCGCCGCTTGGGAACACAGCGCTGTACATTAGAAACAATACAGATTATACAGTATGTATGTATATGTTTATTTATATAAGCGCCCTTGGGCGACACAGCGCTGTACTTATACAATACAGATTATACAGTATGTATGTATATGTTTATTTATATAGCGCCCTTGGTGTACACAGCGCTGTACATTATACAACTACAGATTATACAGTATGTATGTATATGTTTATTTATATAGCGCCACTTGGGGACACAAGCGCTGTACATATAACAATACAGATTATACAGTTGTATGTATATGTTTATTTATATAGTGCTACTTGGGGACACAGCGCTTGTACTTATAACATACCGAATTATACAGTAATGTATGAATTTGTATTTATATAGCGCCACTTGGGGACACAGCGCTGTACATTATAACAATACAGATTATACAGTAATATGTATGTTTATTTATATAAGCGCCCCTTGGGGACACATCGCTGTACATTTAACATACAGATTATACAGTATGTATGTATATGTTTTATTTATATAGCGCCCTTGGGACACAGCGCTGTACATTATAACATACATTATTACAGTATTATGTATATGTTTATTTATATAGCGGCCCACTTGGGTACACATCGCTTTACATTAATAGCCAATACAGATTATACAGTATGTAATATGTTTATTTATACTAGCGCCACTTGGGGACACAGCGCTGTACATTATAACAATACAGAATTAATCAGTATGTACGTATATGTTTTATTATAATAGCTCCACTTGGGAACCAAGCGCTGTACATTATAACAATACAGATTAACAGTATTTACTACATGTTTATTTATATAGCTCCACTTGGTTACACAGCGCTGTACATTAAAAATACAGATTATACAGTATTAATGTATATGTTTATATAGGCCACTTGGGACACAGCGCTGTACATTATAACAATACAGATTATACAGTATGTACGTATATGTTTATTTATATAGCTTCACTTGGGACAGCACGTACTTATAAACAATACAGATTATACAGTGTGTACGTATATGTTTATTTATATACGTCACTTGGGGACACAGCAGCTGTACATTATAACAATACAGATTATACATGGTGTACGTAAATGTTTATTTGATATAGCGTCACTTGGGGACCACGCACTGTACATTATAACAATCCAGATTATACAGTGTGTATGTATATGTTTATTTATATAGCGTCACTTGGGACACAGCACTGTACATTATAACATACAGATTATACATTGTGTATGTATATGTTTATTTATATCACACACTTGGGGACACAAGCGCTGTACATGATAACAATACAGATTATACAGTGTGTATGTATAATGTTTATTTATATAGCTTCACTTGGGGACCACAAGCGCTGTACATTATAACAATACAGATTATACAGTATGTATTATATGTTTATTTATATAGCGCCACTTTGGGACACAGCGCTGTACATTATAACAATACAGATTTACAGTATGTACGTATATGTTTATTTATATAGCGCCACTTGGGGACACAGCGCTGTACATTAACAATACAGATTATATACGTATTACGTATATGTTATTTATATATGTCGCCACTTGGGGACACAGCGCTGTATTATTATACAATACGATTATACAGTATGTATGTGTATATGTTTATTTATATAGCGCCACTTGGGGACACGCAGCTGTACATTATACCAATACAGATTATACAGTATGTATGTATTTGTTTATTTATATAGAGCCCGTAGGGTACACAGCGCTGTACATTATAACAATACAGATTATACAGTATGTAGTATATGTTTATTATATATTCGCCACTTGGGTACCAGCGCTGTACATTATACAATACTAGATTATACAGTATGTACGTATATGTTTATTTATATAGCGCCACTTGGGGACTATATGTTTTTTAATAGCGCCACTTGGGGCATCACCTGTACATTATAACAATACAGATTTAACAGTCTGTAATGTATATGTTTTATTTATATAGCGCCACTTGGGTACACAGCGCTGTTACATTATAACAATACAGATTATACAGTATGTACTATATTTTATTTATAATAGCGCCACTTGGGACGCAGCACTGTACATTATAACAATACAGATATACAGTATGTACGTATATGTTTATTTATATACGCCACCTGGGGTACACAAGCGCTGTACATTATAACAATACAGATTATACAGTATGTATGTATATGTTTTTTTAGAGCGCCACTTGGGTACACAGCGCTGGTAACATTATACATACAGAATTATACAGTATGTGTATATGTTTATTTTATATAGCACCCTTGGGTAAACAAGCGCTGTACATTATACAATACAGATTATACAATATGTATGTATATGTTTATTTATATAGCGCCACTTGGGGAACACAGCGCTGTACATTATAACAATACAGATTATACAGTATGAAATGTATATTTTTTTATTTATAAGCGCCACTTGGGTAACAAGCGCTGTACATTATAACAATCAGATTATCAGTAATGTACGTATATGTTTTTTATATAGCGCCACTTGGGACGTATATGTTTTTTATTAGCGCCACGTGGGCACAGCGCTTACATTATAACAATACAGATAATAGTATGTATGTATATGTTTATTTAGAAGCGCCACTTGGGTAGCACAGCGCTGTACATTATAACAATACAGATTATACAGTATGTACTGTATATGTTTATTTATATAGCCCCACTTGGGGACACAGCGCTGTACATTATGAACAATACAGATTATACAGTATTTATGTATATGTTTTTTTTATATGCGCCACTTGTGGGAAACAGCACTGTACATTATAACAATACAGATTAGACGTATGTATGTATGTATACATGTTTTATTTATATAAGCGCCACTTTGGGGCACGAGCTGTACATTATAACATCAATTTACATATGTATGTTATGTTTATTTATAAGCGGCACTTGGGGACGCAGCGCTGTACATTTATAACATCAGATTATAACCTTGTGTCTGTATTGTTTATTCTATTAGCGTCCCTTTGGGGACGCAGCGCTGTACATTATAACAATACAAGCTTATACGTAATCTCTGTATATGTTTATTTATATAGCGCTCACTTGGGTACCAGCCCTGTACATTATCACAATACAGATTATAACAGTGTGGTATATATATGTTTATATTTATATAGCGCCACTTGGTGTACACACCTGTACTTATAAACCAATCATTATATGACAGTATGTATGTATATGTTTATATTTATATAGGCACCACCTTGGGGACACAAGCACTGACTTATAAAATAGCAGATTATACCGTATGGTAATAGGTTTATCTTTATAGCGCCCCTTGGTACACAGCGCTGTACATATAGACAATACGATTATACAGTATGTATTATATGTTATTTATATAGCACCACTTGGGTACACATCGCTGTACTTATAACACTACCTGATTATACAGTGATGTATGTTATATTGGTTATTTATATAGCACCACGTTGGGACACAGCACTGGTACATGATAACAATACAACAGATTATACAGTATGTTGTATATTTTATCTTATATACACACTTGGGGACCACAGTCGCTGTACATTTATAACAATCCAGCTTATACATTGTGTACGTATAGGGTTTTATTTAAATATAAGAACGCCACTTGGGACGCAGAAGCTGTACATTAAACAATACAATTATACGTGTGTACTTAATAGGTTTATTTATATATAGCGCCACTTGGGGACACATAGCTGTCTTATAACAGATACAGATTATTACAGTGTTATGATTGGTTAATTTAGATAGCGCCACTTGGGGACACAGCGCTGTACATTATAACATATAGATTATCAGTATGTGTGTAATGTTTATTTATAGGCGCCCACTTGGGGACGCAGCGCTGTACAGGTATTAAAATACAATAAAGACATACACGAGGGGGTAAATACATAGATAGTTCGTACATAATTATAGACATATCAAATAGAAGTCTAAGGGCTTTGCCACAGAGGTAATGAGGGTCCCTGGCCCCGTGAGCTTTAATACTAGTTACTTTACCTCTACTAATCTTTCGTTTAAATGCCCAATCGTACTTCATGTATTTCTAGGTTTCCTAATGAAGATATTCAGTTTAAAGCCTCAAAAAGCTAAGTTACAGTATCACACTAAGTCACGATGAAAACTATTTATGGAGACTTGAGCTCTACATCTTACATCATCATCTACCTTAGTGAAGGTCATTACCATGTCCAAGAGACTAGTCTGGGATCTGATGACTGAACATTGAGTATAATTTACTTTATAAAAAACCATCAACGTTAATAGGACGATCGTAAAGTAACTAGTATTATTCAACA
Source organism: Hymenochirus boettgeri (assembly GCA_019447015.1). Classification (NCBI taxonomy): domain Eukaryota; kingdom Metazoa; phylum Chordata; class Amphibia; order Anura; family Pipidae; genus Hymenochirus; species Hymenochirus boettgeri. Next base: position 6,640 of record JAACNH010004668.1, on the reverse strand, counting down.
AACACTCAGACTATAGAATTATACCCGACAATCTAACCAGTCCAATTACATTTCTTTTTCACTTTCAGTTTGTTAAACCGATTTCAGAAATATGAAGCATTAATAACAACATTTAAGTTAAAAAACACATTCACTGGACAACCAGGTTGAAAAGGTAATCGTTTGGGACCGTCATGGCTCGGAAACGAAACCACATTATGGACCTTTTATATCACCTACAAACCAGGATTAGGTTCCCATAGACATGTTTCTTCTTGCAAATGCAGTGAGGTACAGGACGAGGTTTGATTGCTATAACAGGTTTCTCCTTGCAAATGCATGACGTAACAGACTGTGGTACTGATTCCAGCTGATTGCAGCGATGGAATCGTTGGGACAGGTTCCTATCATCTGTGTTTCGATAGATTGCCTAATATTAAAAGATCTGTTATGGCTCCCTAAACATTACGGCGTGTATTAATGTCACTCATTAAGGTTTGATATGATAATTAAAATGTACCGAACCTTGCCACCGGCGCCTCCATATCACCACTTTTCTGAGGGGTTACACCCTTTTACATTGCGATAGTGGTGACATCTACCAAGGTGGCTAAACTGCATGACACGCATCCCATTTTAAATCCCCAGTGACAAATTAAAAGAATCTGCTACACCCTTGAAATTTAATATATTTCTGATATTTCTTTGTAGGATCCTATTTCTTTAGGATCACCATACACTGGGAATCATGGTCAAACTTTTCTGGCACAAGCGATCCCATGGTAGCATCAACAATACATGCAACAGAACAAATACGGTGGAAAAGTGCACGGATAACGACCCATGTGGCAAAAGCCTAAGACTAGGCCCCCACTAGTGCAGCGCTGCAAGTATTCACAATGCCGCGAATTGTAAAGGACACTCAATCACGTGCGCTAAACCATGCGCGTGCTCTGCAATTGCCTTTCATTGTTACCCACCTATCCAGTCATTCGATTCCACATACCATTGTGAACCGAGAAGGGTCGCAGCACGCGATGTAATAGGGCCACCCCTCCTCTACTATTAGTTGATCGCACACTAAATAGCCTATTGGGGCCACCCCCAAGGCATTCCACATGTATGTCAGATCCCGACATGGAATCACCATCATATGTCAGCCAACAATCAATGTAGAGATGGAAACATATCCACAAAGCTCTCATCCTTCTTACTTTTAGACCATAAAAAAAAGGTGACTTCCCCTTTAAAATTAAAATCTCCCCCGTACACACAAGTCTAATAACACAACCTCACACATACACACTAAAACTCAACAAGCCCTGGTCTGTGCATCTAACATAATAAACCTATGGACAAAATTTAAATCAGGAAACAACCCTCTAACAGTATCAAACTGTACATATAACACACCAAAGAAACGTGGTCACCATAAAGACAAATACGTCCCTGTATTAGACTAAATAACTACCCATACACAATCAGATGGTACAGGGCAGATGTGCGTATTTCCTATCGATCGCAACGTCATGATAACCTTTTCCTGCGATCTTCGCAGATGGGGACTTGAAGATGGGGCTGGTGGAACATTCTGCCTGCCTGAGTCTTTTATTATTCCTGTACCTTTCTCCCCCATTTATCCTACTTTGATTAGTTCTATAAAATCCACCATCAATAAATGTAAATCAATCCCTATAGGCTTTTCCTAAACAATCGACTGTGTACAATATCACACAAAACCTTTAAGTCAGACACAAACATCTGGTTTTTGCCTCATACCATTCCACATTTAAATAACTGACAAAAAGTCTGGGAACTTTTAGTCAAAAGACGTTAACTATAACGCTATGATTAGAATCCTATTACCTAAACCTCTCTAAACTGGTCACACGACACCCTAGTTATCACCTACATATTATACCATACATCAAATAACCTCTCTAAACTGGTCACCACACCTAGTTATCACCTACATATATACCATACATCAAATACAACCTCTCTAACTGGTCCACACACCCTAGTTATCACCTCATATTATACAATACATCAATAACCTCTCTAACTGGTCACGGCACCTAGTTATTCACCTACATATTATACCATACATCACATAAACCTCTCTAAACTGGTCACACAACCTTGTTATCACCTACATATAATACCATACCATCAATAAACCTCTCTAAACTGGTCACACACACCCTAGTTATCACCTACATATTATACCATACATCAAATAAACCCCTCTAACTGGTCACACACCTAGTTATCACCTACATATTATACCAATCCTCAAATAAACCTCTCTAGACTGGTCACACCCTAGTTATCACCTACATATTATACCATACATCAAATAAACCTCTCTAAACTGGTCACACACCTATTATCACCTACATATTATACCATAACATCAAATAAACCCTCTCTAAACTGTCACGTCACACCTAGTTATCACCTACATATTATCCATACATCAAATACACCTCTCTAACTGGTCACACACCTAGTTATCACCTACATTTATACCATACAATCAATAACCCTCTAAACTGGTCACACCAACCCCTATTATACACCTACATATATACCATACTCAAATAAACCTCTCTAAACTGGTCACACACCCTAGTTATATCACCTACATATTTATCCATACCATCAAATAAACCTCTCTAAACTGGTCACGCCACCTGTTTTATCACCTACATATTATACCATACATCAAATAAACCTCTCTAGACTGGTCACACCCCTAGTTATCACCTACATATTATACCATACATCAAATAAACCTCTCTAGACTGGTCACGCACCTAGTTATCACCTACATATTATACCATACATCAAATAAACCTCTCTAGAACTGGTCACACGCAACCCTAGTTTATCACCTACATATATACCATACATCAATTAAACCTCTCTAAACTGGTCACGCACCTAGTTATCACCTACATATTAACATAACATCAAATAACCTCTCTAACGAACTGGTCACACACCTATTATCACCTACTATCATACCATACATCAAATAACCTCTCTAAATGGTGTCACAAACCTAGTTATACACCTACATATTATAACCATACATCAAATAACACCTCTCTAAACTGGTCACGCCCTAGTTATCACCCACAATATTATACCATACATCAAATAAACCTCTCTAAACCTGGTCACGCACCTAGTTATCACCTACATATTATACCATACATCAATAAACCTCTCTAAAGAACGGTCACACACCTAGTTATCACCTACATATTATACCATCATCAAATAAACCTCTCTAACTGGTCACACACCTAGTTATCACCTACATATTATACCATACATCAAATAAACCTCTCTAAACACTGGTCACGCACCTAGTTATCACCTACAATTATACCATACATCAAAAAAACCTCTCTAAACTGGTCACCGCACCTAGTTATCACCTACATTTATACCATACAATCAAATAAACCTCTCTAAACTGGTCACACACCTATTTACACCTACAATATTATACCATACATCAAAATAAACCTCTCTAAACTGGTCACACCCCTTTCACCTACATATATACCAACATCAAATAACCTCTCTACACTGGTCACAAAGCCCAGTTAACCTACATATATAACCATACATCCAAATAAACTCTCTAAACTGGTCACGACCACCTAGTTATCACCTACATATTATACCATACATCAAATAAACCTCTCTAACTGGCACGCACCTAGTTATCACCTACATATTAACCATACAATCAAATAAACCTCTCTTAAACTGGTCACACACCCTAGTTAATCACCTCATATTATACATAACTCAAATAAACCTCTCTAAACTGGTCACCACCTAGTTATCACCTACATTATTATACCATACTCAATAAACCTCTAACTAAACTGGTCCACGCACCTAGTTATCACCTACATATTATACCATACATCAAATAAACCTCTCTACAACTGGTCCCCAGACACCTGATTATCACTACATATTATACATACCTACAATCAAATAAACCTCTCTAAACCTGGTCACACACACCTAGTTTATCACCTACATTTTATACATACATTCAAATAAACCTCTCTAAACTGGTCACCAGCACCTGTTATCCACCTACTATTAACCATAACATCAAATAACCTCTCTAAACTGGTCACACGACCTTAGTTATCAACCTACTATATTATACCATACCTCAATAAACCCTCTAAACTGTCACACACCTAGTTATCACCTACATATTATACCATACATCAAATAACCTCTCTAACTGGGTCACAGCCCTAGTTATCACCTACATATTATACCATACATCAATAAACCTCTCACAAACTGGTCACAACAAGCCTCAGTTTTATCACCTACATATTATCACCATACATCAAATAACCTCTCATAACTGTCACACACCTAGTTATCACCTACATATTATACCATACATCAAATAACCTCTCTAAACTGGTCACGCAACCTAGTTATCACCTACTATTATACCATACATCAAATAAACTCTCTAAACTGGTCCACACACCTAGTTATCACCTACATATTATACCATACATCAATAAACCTCTCTAAACTGGTCACACACCTTGTTATCACACACATATTATACCATACATCAAATAACCTCTCTAAACTGGTCACACACCTAGTTATCACCTACATATTATACCATACATGCAAATAAACCTCTCTAAAACTGGTCACGCACCTAGTTATCACCTACAAGTTATACCATACATCAATAAACCTCTCTAACTGGTCACAGCACACCTAGTTATCCACCTACATACTTACGCATACCTCAATAAACCCTCTAAACTGGTCACACACCTGTTATCACCTACATATTATACCATACATCAAATAAACCTCTCTAAACATGGTCACACACGCCTAGTTATCCACCTACATATTATACCATACATCAATAAACCTCTCTCAAACGGTCACGCACCTAGTTATCACCTCATATTATACCATACGTCAAATAAACCTCTCTAAAACTGTCACACACCTAGTTATCACCTACATTTTATACCATACATCAAATAAACCTCTCTAAACTGGTCACGCCCTAGTTATCACCTACTATATATCCATACATCAAATAAACCTCTCTAACTGGTCACACTCCTTAGTTATCACACCTACATATTATACCATACATCAAATAACCTCTTAAACTGGTCACACCTAGTTATCACCACCTACATATTATACCATACATCAAATAACCCTCTCTAAACTGGTCACAAATACCCCTATTATCACCTACATATTATACCATTACATCAAATAAACCTCTCTAGAACTGGTCACACACCTAGTTTTTATCACTAATTATACCTACATCAATAAACCTCTCTAAACTGTGGTCACACACACCTAGTTATCACCTACATATTACTCCATACATCAAATAACCCTCTAAACTGGTCCACACTCACATAGTTACACCTACATACTTAGACCAACACAAAATAACTCTCTCTAAACTGTCACACAACACTAGTTATCACCTACTCTTATACCATAACTTCAAATAAACCTCTCTACAACTGGTCACACACCTGTTATCACTACTCATTATACCATACAATCAAATAAACCCTCTCTAAACTGGTCACACACCTAATTAATCCCTACATACTATACCATACATCAAATAAACCTCTCTAAACTGGGTCACACACCTAGTTATCACCTACATATTATGACATCATCAAATAACGCTCTCTAAACTGTCACACCCATTTTATCACCTACTATATATCTACCATACACATCAAATAAACCTCTCTCAAACTGGTCCCACACGGCCTAGTTTTCACCTACATATTATACCATACACGCAAATAAACCTCTCTAAACTGGTTCACACACCTAGCTTATCACCTACATATTATACCATACATCAAATAAACCTCTCTAAACGGGTCACACACCAATTATCACCTACATCTAATACCATACGATCAAAAACCTCTCTGAAACTGGTCCACCACCTAATATCCACCTAAAAAAAAACAAAAAAAAAAAAAAATATTTCCCTAATACGGGACCTACATCAAATAAAACCACACCTCTCTAAAACCAACTGGCACACAGCACCTAGTTGATCACACCTCCATATTATACCATACATCAATAAACCTCTCTAAACTGGTCCACACATCCACCTATTTATCACCTGACATATTATACCATACACTCAAATACACCTCTCTAAACTGGCACACAGCCTAGTTATCACCTACATACTAGTACCATAAACATCAAATAAACCTCTCTAAACTGGTCACCACCTAGTTATAACCACATATTATACCATACATCAAATAAACCTCTCTAAACTGTCCAAACGAACTAATTATCACCTACATACTATACCATACATCAAACTAAACCTCTCTCAAACTGGTCACATCACCCTAGCCTATCGCACCTACATACTATACCGTACATCAATAAACCTCCTAACACTGGTCAACAGCAAACCTGTTATTATCACCTACATTATATCCATACATCAAATAAACCATTCCTAAACTGGTCCCACACCTAGTTTTAAACCTACCTATTAGTTACCATACATCAAATACAACCTCTCTAACTGTCACCACCTAGGTTATCACCTAAT
>JAACNH010004667.1:0-23153 GCA_019447015.1 Hymenochirus boettgeri | reverse complement strand
GGGGGGGAAGCGAAAGAGTGCGAAACCTTTGACCCGTAACTGGCCTTCAAGCCTTGTGTTACTGGACGGGCGGTTTTAGGCCAAATCACCTCAGAGCTGCATCAGGAATTATTCGTGTTATAGTGAGAATCGATTATTCGGAGCTATAAAACACATGGGCGGGGTACAGCTGGCCGCCAGTATGATGAGGATTGTAGGAGTTTAGAGAGGCGCCAGTGGCCCAATTAGAGCCTGAATTGGTGGTCGGCACTCTAAAGCAGGATTCCTGGTTAAGGATTATGCTGGCGCCACAGGAGCTCTATGCAGGACCCCTCCAGTAGTTTCAAAGTGGTCCTACCGGCCCTTTTTTCTGAATACTTTTCATGGCCTAGGGGCCAGAAAAGTCGGCTCCTGCTGAGCTATTAATGAGGGTAGATGCAAGTTCGGAGTGAAGTGGCCTGCAGATTTAAGCAAGAATGCGTCCTTTTCGTAAATCCCGCCTTAGCGCAAAAAGAGAGGAGGGCGCAGTAGCGTCAAGCAGAACGCCAGTTGTGTGATCGTCCCCCATGGAGGCGATGGGAGCCATGGCTAGAAATTTACCAGAGGAGACGGCAGCGTCCATGGCGCTCATCAGGGAGGGGGTTTAAGGAGAGGCTTTTAAAATACCATCAATTTTTCTGAGTTTCCCAAGTTCTTACCCATATTTAAAATCGGTCAAGGCAGGCACCGAAGTTGGCTAAGGAGTAGGTCATGCATGAGGTTAGGCCTGGGTCGGATGGCGGCCGTTTTTTCCGAGCTGCCTTTTTATAATCTAAGGCCGTTTCTCACCTAGAGAAGCGTTGGTCTCGCCAAAGAAGAGAGAGCCGGTAAATCCGTTTGATAAATCACTATGCCAAGGCACAGCTCTGTGAACGATGGCATTTTCTAAGCAGAGGATTCTTGCAGTGTCATACGTATCGTTTGCACAGGCGCGGTCCACCTGGTTATAAAGGAAGCAGGGAGAGGGACGTGGCGCACAAAGTAACGGACAGAAAGAAGCTTTCGCTTGTTCCAATCAATCCTGTCACTGACTGCATTATACCTGATGGCTGCCAGGAGTAGACAGGTAGCGATTATACGATAAATGCACCCCTTCCCATGTGTTGTGCCATATCCTTGCTTCCCATTGAGGATCATTAGCTCTTTTGGAGAATGGCTATATCCTATGCAGACAATTCTACTAACATAATACACTACCTTGAACGATTTAATGTTTGTTAAGGCCCGCGGAAACTCAGCACATTGTTCATATATTTGTTAAGTCCTTTAGGTTTTTAATGAAAAGTTTGGTGGCTCCCTCTTTATCTGATGGGGCAACAAACCATCGGCCCATTGACGAGTACTATCCTCCTAGGACGCAGAGAGACACAGTTAAAATGGCATTTAGGCTCCCAGACTGATAAAGTTAAGGAAATGCCTGAAATTCAGATTTCAATGCTTTACACTAGGGTGATGAGAAGGTTATGCTAAGGCCCAGCGACAACGCGTGCGGATACGTTGAATTTTGCATGTCGAGTCATGCCATGGGCAGAGTCTGTTCCAGGCGGCTTATACCTATACTTCCAGGGGAGGTTCCTTCCCCTTATCACTCATATTAGGTGATAACTAGGGAGCTGCCGCAATGATTGGTGGTGTGGCAGACATTTTTGTCTAGACCAGTATTAACGCGCCCAGACCTGTTTCAAGGGGAGGAGGCAGAGTAATGAAGGAAGTTACAGCTTTTACTGGAGTCGCCGGAAGGCTTCATAGGTATTTGGAGCAATTCTAGGTAAGGAATGGGTGTATGCGCAGCGTTAGGCCCCTATGAGTGAAGGTGGAAAACGTTATACAAAAAATCTTACTCTCCTTGAACTCTTTCCCATAGCTGCGTGGCAGTTGAAGCGTTGGCGAGTTATTGATGCCAAAATAAAAAGATCCGTTTACCTGTACGGACCGATAATGAGAGCGTATGTACCCATTAATACCTTACCAGTTCATACCTCCGGTACTTGTCAGGTACTCAGACATTTGCCGTACTTAGAGGCTTTGCAGACTTAACATATCTTTAGAGCCTCCGAGATTGTACCTGTGTATCTTAACTGTGTTGGACGGACGCGTTATACTAGTTTCAGTGAGGTGACGTGCGGAAGAATTTCATCAGCATTTGTCGGGATGACCAACACTCCTAACAGAGGATTGCAGTGCCCGTGCTATCCTTTGGGGGATACCAGAAGGGAGTTGATTGCAGCTGAGTAAAGTATTCGGTCGCCACAGCTACATGGTCCAGCACGGTAAGGCCATGGTCTAGAAATGGATTGAATTTCTCTGTAGGGAAGGAGATAACACAAATTCTCAGCCAGGTTGGATACCATCTTAGGCACTATTATAGAACACTTACGTTATGCGGGTGGCGTCGGCCTGGAGCGCCCCAAATGCCAGGTTCGGCAGGGTACTGTCTTTTCTTTTTAAGATGATTGGGATGGAAGGACCGCAACCAAAGAGTTTCATTATAAGCACCGTCCATATTGAAAGGTATGCGAGAAAGAACAGGTGCCAGTAAATAGACCAGACCGTCCTATTTAAATTATAGACTGTATGAGTTTAATAGCCGAGCGTACCTGTAGTCTGTAGTCAGAATTGAGTAAGCCTATTTGAGCCAGCTTTGACGCTGGCCTTTTCGGGGCAATGAGAATAGGCGGAATATAGTCTGTCAGCACGAGGTCTAAGGCCCCGGGAAGGTTATGAAAATGAGAGTTTTCTATTCTCCAGCCACAGGTAGCGGTTAGAATAAGCCGTTCGAAAACAGACCATTTTGAACGCGGAAGAGGGGAATAGGGTTTTACTATATCCTCTTTTTCCCTTCTTGCGTGCCCGGTTCAGCAATTGTGGTTCGCAGCTCGTTAGAGCGGCTTTACCCGTTTTTAACCTATCAACATGAAAGATGGTAAACCCTCTTATCCAGGATACCAATTGGCAGCAGTGCCCCTTTCGTAGGACCCTTGTGCAGTTAGGGCGCTGGACCGTTTCCATGTGCGTGTGGCGTGTATAACATACGCCCGGAATGGAATATTAATTGATTTTTTTTTTAGGGACTCGTCAACCTTCTGTAGGCCTAGTAGGCACACTCCTACCTTTTTGCGGCCGCGCCAAGAGTGCATGTCGACAGGAGGGACGTAACCTTGGATTTCAAACAGCTTCACTGTACTAGGAAGGAATTAGCGGAGTTGGCTGGTGGCAAGTACTAGTCGAAGTAAGTTACAGAGTAGTAGGGACTAGACACGGGTCCCACAGCTGTTGCGTAATAATAGCTTAGAGGCAAAGAACCTCTGTCGGAATAGACGGTAGGACATGTTATTTTTAATGAAAGCTGAATTTCAATGCTTTCGTCTTTCCTTAGGAAGAGTGCGTGATCCGATTTGTGGTCGGAGGGGTCGTTCCCAGGTACACTGCGCAAGGGGCGAGATGAAGACCAAGGGGCCGATAAGCAAAAGGCTAGGAGTAGTCCTTAACCCAGGATATCCAGATTGTCAGGTCCCAATGGCGGGGTTAGCTCGTCAGGCATCGCCAATATGGAAGCGATAATAGGTCGCTCATGAAGGAACAGGGTGCAATGGCCGTCAATTAAATGATATTGCGGGGAAGGACATCTTTAACCAGAGTTTACAAGATAGACCGTATAGAGCAGCACTATACTGGTTGATGTGCAGCGGCGACGGAGTTCCGTGTAGGCTTGACAGCAATCCATTGGTGGCGGTATGCATCCTTGCAACGAAGGTTATGTTTGAGCGTTACATGCCCCTCTGCCCGGATCGAGGCGTGCGCATAGCCATTGGACTACGCGATCGGGCGGAGTCTTGATGGTTAATAACATGACAATGAATGCTATATATAATTGTTTTGAATATTTAAATTGATCCCATGATTGTAATGGTCAATTTAATAAAAGCTGTGGCGCGGCGAGGCCAGCGCCAGGATGCTGGGAGGTGTAGTCCGGGTGGTCGCGGCCGCCCTCCTGCGCGATGGGTTCCCGCGAGAGTACCGCCGCGGCTTGGTGCGTTAGTATGACGTCGATCACATCATTACGCCGAAGCCCGGATGCAGCCGTGGGCCGGCTCTCCGCCCGAGCGACGGGGAAGATGACGATCAGCCGGTGACGTCATCAAAGTTATTTAAAGGGTCCGAACACGAGGCATCGCGCGCCATTTGTTGAGTGCTAGCAGGAGAAGGAATCTCACCACCCTCCTCCATCATAGTTATATGGTTTCTGAAAGTGTGGTTAAGTAATGCGATTTATTACAAAGGGGAAAAAAAGGGGATGTTCGGGTACAGCTGGCGGATTTGCAGCCTATGCGAATGGTTAGTTTGGAGACCGTACATCGCCCTCTGGGGAAAATCCAGAGGCGTGGCCTTTAGGCATTGGATACGGCTCCGGCGGACTTACGGGTAATTAACTATGCAAGGATGCATCAAATTAATGTTTTATATTTTAAATTGATCACATGTTGTATGTAGATACCATTAATAAACGACTGTGCGCCTTTATGTTCACACCCAACAAGTGTATTGATCCTAGACTGTCTTAACACAAGTAGGTTCTGTAAAAGGGGTTATATTTTCAACAACAGCCCGATGGCCTCCAGCCTTAGGTCCCCTGGTAGCTCTGGCCCGCGTAGGGAACGGGAGCGTCCTTGACCGGAAGGCGGGCGGGCCAGCGGAGGGATGCTGGGACGGCTTGTAGGCCGGGGTCGCGCGCAGCCTCCTTCGGCTGAAGTTACCCGCGAGATGTCGCGCAGCGGCGTGACGTATCACGTTTCATCACAACTCATTACGCGCAGCCGATAGGCAGTGCCAGGTCTCGCCGAGAGACGCCGGAAGATGACGTTCAGCCCGGTGAGACGTCATCAAGTTATTAAGGGGCTGGAGCACCGAGGCTCGGGCGGCCATTAGTATGAGTCGCTAGCAGGGAGAGAGATACGTCACCACCATCCCCTCCCTATATATATGATTTGAAAAGTGTGCAGTTAATGTTTATTACAAAGGGAAAAAAGCGGGAGGTTGGAGTCAAGCTGGCGGAGGGGGAGTGCATCCTTGCGAGAGTTATGTCTTGGAGCCGTTTAAACATTGCCCCTCGTTAATGCAAGGATGACAATAAATTAAAATTTATGTTTGAATATTTAAATGATCACATGTTGTAATGTGTCAATTAATAAAAGCTATTGCTGGCCTTATGTTTCACCCAACAAGATCAAGATGTCTGACTGTTCTTTAACACAAGTGTAAGTGTTTGTTGTAAAAGCGGCGCTTAATTTCAACAAACAGCCACGATGGCCCTACAGACCTTAGGATCCTGGTAAGTAGGAGCAAATACGTCCCTCTATCTATGCCTCCATCCTAATACAGGCATCCATAGGAATGTAAATAATAAGTGCCGAGTTGCCAAGTATCCTGCTTGTTAGACCTGAAGTGTTACCTCTATTCACATTTTACACAAAACTTAGCCTTTTACTACATAGGCCACGCCATGCTATTTCAAGTTTTTTCCTCTTTTTGAATGATATGGGATACGGTCTTGTGGATAACGACAGAATAAGAAAAAAGAGGACAGCCAGATAGGTAAGAAATCTGGGAGACAAATATTAAAACAAAACAAAACAGGTTTTCACTATAACCAAACAAAACTGGCAAAACAGTAGCCAAATCTGATTAGTACACGGCTTCTGTAAATCACACTTACCAGCAATAAAACACAAACATCCTTGACATCTCTGCAACAATGAGACAAGGTTATCAAAGCACTTGAGACACCTATTGTAGTATACCTGCGTTGCCTGAACTCTGAGGCTGTGATTAAGGATACTCAATAGATCGGGTAAGATTACAAATAGCAGCTATATGATCAAACTCAGCGAGTAGTCAATGGGAAAAAAACATCCCTGCCACTTGATAGCTACAAAGGGCTCCCTAGCGCCTGCAGGGAAATACTTGTAGCTATGTGATATAGACCCAATTAAAAAATACATTTTTTACCACTACTCTTGAGTGTTTTAATGAGCATTTGAATTGCGTGATTCAGTAAGTACTTTTGCCTGAATGGGCATAAACCCTATTTACCTTACAAGGCGGATCCGACCTCCAGCGGAGTTCTGGGAAATCCTGTGACATCAGTGACACCCCTTACCTCATTATGGTTACCTACTCATCACCAGGTATACCTTGATGTTGCAGCTACAGAACTCCACATTAAAACCCCACAGTAGCGTATATCCAGAGTTGGAAAATAATACTCAAAAAACAGGCTAAGTGATGACTGAATGCGATAGAATGCCTAAAAAAAGGGGGGAAGGAGAGACATGTGTGGATTTATTACAGTACATCCCTAGCCAGCTGTCATTCAGTCTGAAACTCAACAGAATTTTTGAACCACCTATTTTCCCAGTCAAGTTTAGAGTCTGCAAGCCCAGACATGAACTCAACTAATACATAAATGCCAGCTACTTATCTTGTAATTAAAGGCATGTCCACCCTTAAAACAAAAGCTGGTGGACTTGTCAGTATATGCTATTCCAAGTTATTACATGCCTGTTTGTAAATAGATATTTAATTATAATTCTATTCCTTTCTGCGTAAAGTATCCTAGCCTCTCTGCTCCAAGCGCTTGTAAAGACTAACTTGTGCAGAGCGACCACCACCATGGCAAGCCAGGAGGAAACAGCAGTCAATCCATTGCCCGTGTGAGTCCAGTAGACACAGCCTTGATGACTGCATGCGAGAGGCAGAGCCAGCCTGTACTTCTGCCAGCATTGCAGGAACAGTAATTATCCTTGAATACCAGTATAGCTAATGCAGGTAGCAAACTGCAAAATATATCAGTTGGATTTGTGGCCCAGAGTAACTGACAATGGCACAGCTTTGTTTTTTAAGTGGTGAACATTACCCTTTAAGTTTTCCAATTTACATGAAATTCCTCTTATTATCAAAGCATTCTTTAAGACTTATGCCACCCGTTTTATACACGCCATATTATAAACCATCTCTTTCCAATAATTTATATGAAGAAAACTTATGCACAGGAGAGTTCCTAGTCTGTATCATAAAAAAAAACATATTACAAAGCCAGAGGCTGATCGCCAATCGAGCCATCTCTGCATGTACCCATTGAGTTAGTGTTTCGCGTGAGTTACTGTATGAGGGGGGAAAAAGCATCAATGGTCAGACTAGAAGAATACCTAATTTAGCATAAATTGTCAAGTCAGGTCTTGGCCGGAGGTGAGAAATGAAAGCGTTTGAAGATCATACATATAAGATTGATGCCTCATATTGATGAAAGCGTGAGGTTTAGAGCGGGATAGAGGCCAGGGGACTGAACATAACAAGCAGGCCAGAAAAGAAAAATGTAAGTATGACTCCAACTCCTGTAGACTACTTTTTCATTTTTAAGTCTGTCTTAGTGCCCATTTATCCTTAAAGCGCGCTGTGAAAATGACCACCAGCCTATGTTCTATAGAGACATGCGTCGCGTATAGCATGGGGGGACACGGTATATAGAATAGCAACATTAGGACACCCAGAATATTCATCATCACCAGTTTAATAAAAAGAATAAATAATAATAAACAATGAATAATAATAATAATAATAAAAAATACACATTAAATGCCCCCACTACCAAGAGCATTACATGATAAGCTCTAATAAGAAAATATTTAGATATGAAACTAACCCCGAGACACAGCGCCTCCAGCAATCCCAAATAAAACCCTCCCCCATAAAAATATGCAAGTTTTGCAGTACTTTATAAAGCCACTTCCCGTGTTGTAGTGTCTGTGATGTGTTGTTGCTTTGTTGTAACCTGTACGAGATAAGTTAGCATGCCAGGGGCATGCAGTGTCTGCACTATGGCCTATCACACTCAGTGTTACTTGAACTCACAGGGTATTAGCCTCATGATAGAGATATGAGGCCAACAGAGTCCTTTAACTTCAGTCTCAGGTCTTCGATATCGTAGGCATCCACCAGCTCTCTTATGTCTTCGACAGTGAATTTGACTTTTCCATGCTACTAATGGATCGACTTAATCAGGAGTGAGATTTGACAACATCTTTTAAACTTCCTGTTGATTCATTCCCACCTTCTGTATTTCATAATTGAGAGAAATTAATGATATCACTCATATGTCCCTCATAAAATCTACTCCCCAAGACAACAAATCCATCCAAGGAACAAAGATCAGAGAACAAGCAATAGACAAAATAGTCATGTCCCATACTTAGCATAAAGTAATTAGACTACGATTAAAATAAACATTCTTTAATAAACAAACATTTTATATTAATAATTTTATAATTTATTGTTATTTAAATATTTCATTAAATTGTCGTAAACAGAAATTGTAAATTTTAACCCTGCTGGCGCCTGACCTTTGCAACATATTATAAGTAGATTAGCTTAATAACAACATATTATATTTTACAGAGAATGATGGAAATATCCCATTGCCTTAATGGGATCGATGGAATAAAACGGAAAGAAGTAGGGGAATTCGTTCGTACCTATCGCTGCTTAACTTTAAGGTTTGTTTAGCATTGGTGGGTTTATACACTATTGTACAGGGTTTCTAATTCTGTATTTTAGCAGAGCACCAATGAAAATAAGTAAACGTCTACACTTTTGCTCTAGTATTTATTCTACTATTGCATTTCCCTGATCATATAACCTCATTTAATATGCATAGCAAGCAGTTTTAAAAAGGTATAAAAGTCACGATAATGATGGAACTGGAAGCCTGCCCAAAGCTGCCAAGCAAAGCAAAGACAGAGCAAGCCGTTTGTTATGATGATAAAGAAAGCAACGAGAGCTGCCAGGAAGCTGACATTCAAGCCTAAGCTGAAACAAGAAAGCTGAAGCCTAGCTGTGAGTAAAAGAACCAAAAGCTTTAGCTGCCAGCTATAAAAGCAAAGCAGCTTGCTGCCTATGCTGCCTTTTTTTGCCTTGCTGCTGCTTTGTATGCCATTTGCAGCTATTATTAACAATTACAGTGCCCTTCTAAAATTTTTTTCACCTATAGCCCCCTCCAGAGCCCTTCACCTTTTTTGTTGTTAAAGTTGTGACATCTTGTACGTGTTTCACTTGCAGATATTAGCTACCACCCCTCCCTGCAAAGGATTGTCCCCATTTTAAACTAACTCCCACTTTCATCTCTGACCTGACTTTTTCCTACAAACAAACTGCGCAAATCTGCATAAAAGCATTACGACATCTTTCAAACAAGTATCGATTTAGCACATATTGTTGTGCTTCTGTGTAAATTGCCCCCAAAAGTGATTCAATATCACGCTTAGCGTGTAACGTGGGTTTTAAAAATCCCAAGCGGAGGATGGGAAGAAATCATTACCTTATATTTATATTTTATATTTTATAATCTCCATACGGCAGATTGAATTGAGTTTTTAGCGAGTATCAATTGCTGGTGGAGGGGTTATTTTAATATGTTATACTATAGTCTATTTATTAATATTTTACTTATTATCATTAGAATAGAATTTTTAGTAGAATTAGTATTTAGACTATTACATATAGAGAGAAAAAGCATGGATATTGTACTGCTGTGTAGTTACTCTATCTCACTCATCTACCAGTGAAGACCAATCAGTAATGTATATATAACAACGTTATAATATAGCACTTGACTTGGCGTTAAAACACAAAAATATACAAAAATACCATAAACTTACTTACAGACCTGAGCATCCCTTCTTTACAAACAATGAAATGGTACTCCAAAAGGAGAGGTTTTTAAACCACACCCCTTGTTGAGTTCTGCTTCTCCAATGTTGGGAAAGGACAGTGTATCCCAAAAGTTTTCTGTCTACCTTACACAGAAGGTGCATGTAGGTTCGTCGTAAGTTTGTGTGGAAATATACACCAAGGCTCCTTCTATCACCACATCCAGCCTGACAGGGGGGGTTGGGGTGCCCGTGTCAATGAAGGTAAATAAAGACACAAGATAGTCAATGCTATACCTTGGCGTAAGAATAGAGAAAGCGTTATAAAGCTTAGATGGTAGGGGCTATTGCTTGGCGGCAGAGACGGATAATATGAATGAACACAAGATCTGTGATATAAGATTCCTGTGCTATACATCTGTGTATATAAGACCTAGTTACGTTTTTTGTGTTTGTTTGTTTATAACATTCCCTGCTGTATAAGATTTATGTGGGATAAAAGACCTGTTGTATAAGTATCCTTGCCTGTGTGCTATAAAAACACTGATTGAATATCGTATTCAACAATAACCATCTGATGGTTATGTATAAGAACCTTTGTTGTATAATACGGATCCATGTGTTAAAAATAAAACCCTTTTTGGTGTAATAAATCCTGGTATATAAGACCCTGTGTACATCGTTATAGATTCTGTGTATAAGACTCCGTTGCTATATCACTTGTGTATAAAAACCCTGTGTATACCACTATAAAGACCGGTTAGTCGTGTATAAACCCTGTGTATAACATCCTTGTATGCGTCTGGTATATAGTACTCTGTAACATTTGACGTATAACATCCTGTGTCAAAGACCCTGATGTATAAGACTCTAAGTGATATAATACCTGTGTATAAACTTCATGGGCTGTATAATGTGGTCATTTTTTTGCCTGTATAAATGTCTATAGGTATAAGATCCTGTGAGCTATTAAGACCCTGTGTATACGATCCTGTGTATAAGACCCTGTGTATAAACGCCTGTGTTATAACATCCTGTGTATAGACCCTGTGTATAAGACCCTGTGTATAACATCCTGTGTATAACATCTGTATAAACATAACCTGTGTATAACATCCGTGTGTATAACATCCTGTGTATAACATCCTGTTACCACCTGTTGGGAAGACAGATTATTGGACAGACAAGTTACCTTATTGGATACAACTTTGAGTAAGATAAGTGTACAACCAACTTACAAGGACACACAATATACAGACCTGGTCACTATATACAAAGTGGTGCACCATAGACAGGGACACCCCTGATACTGCACATGTTATGTGCCATGTTGCTTTGTGCCAGACCACCAGAGTAACACAGTGCCATGCTACCCATAATCCTACCATAAAACTAGTGATCTCGGTACAAATTGGTGGCTGGTAATACCTTATTCTCCCTGTTTTCTTTGTATATTGTTACTCTG
Source organism: Hymenochirus boettgeri (assembly GCA_019447015.1). NCBI lineage: Eukaryota > Metazoa > Chordata > Amphibia > Anura > Pipidae > Hymenochirus > Hymenochirus boettgeri. The sequence continues at coordinate 11,969 of JAACNH010004667.1, read as the reverse complement.
TATAAGCTTATGGAGGCTGCTACTGAAAGTATTAAAATCCTCCTGTCTTTGTACCTGCCAGTGAAATTCCCCAATTAGACTCGGTTAGCTCTACCAGGCCAATTGCCAAACCGTATTTTAAACCTGATCCATTGATGGGGTAACTAGGGAGTGGACTGTATGGCTAGATAGAACAATTTGATTGGCAGCCACTATTAATGGTTGGGATGAAGGTGCTCGCTTGCAAGTCTTAGCCTTTTGCTAGTGGTATAGCCAAGCTGGTATACCAAGGATTTACTGTAATAATGAAATAAAAAGAGTTATCAGTTATTTAAAAATTGCTCTGAGCAATTTTTTTTTTCAATTAGATCTGTATAAAAGAGTATATAAAGGATAAATCCATTTCTTTAGGTAAACAGGGAATGAGAAATGTTTGTTTATACGTAAGATTATTAGGGCAATGCTATAATAATAACATGAAGCTGTGTAGGGTACCTTCTGTTATAATATATGAGTGTACCATCACCATTGCCATGGTGAATACTAATGAGTATTAACCTAGCATGTTAGTTTCAACCACAGTGTGGCAGATTGAGCTGGGTCTACTCTCAGACATGAGGATATCCTCATTTGGTTCTCTGGAAGATGGTGACTGAGTAACAGTTTAAAAATACTGTGTAAAGATTCTATATCCACTATATCCACACATAGCAAAACATACATATACATATGTTGCCCTAATAATGCCCAGTCTATATCTAAGTTCCAAAACTGTTCTAACTCAGGTTTATTAAACTTTGCAAATCTAATGTTGTTTCATAGCCCACCTGCTATGCTCCACTCTGTCTATTATAAGATACAGAAGTATTTACTAGATTTCTGCGCATTAAATTCCATGATTATCCCCCTATGCATATTGATGGATGATTCATTCTGGTCATTTTCAAAGTGAATCGTACCTTGAACTTGAATGTTCAATTTTGATGTGAGATGAAGTTACAATTTATTTGGGTCACAAAGGTACTCTCTATATGCAGCTCTATTAAATATGTTATGTATGTTCACAGCAGCTATAGACATAGCGAAGGGGTGGATAACATGTGAGGATCTGTACTTCATTCTATGAAAAAAAGAGCCGGTTTCCTAATTTTTCAATTAATCTCTATTAGATATATTTATATATATGATATATATAAGAGAGAGAGAGAGAGAGAGAGAGAGAGAGAGAGAGAGAGCAGAGCCTGTTTATAATAGAAGGTATCTTGCAGTCTATAGCTTTATGAATAGCATTGCCTACAAAATCTCAAAAAAAAGAACTCCCAGGTTCCCCAGAGTAAGGGGCAGAGATATGCAAAATTTCCTTTATGTCCTATGGCTAATGCATGTGTCCAAAACTGCTGGATTATTAAACTATGGGTTAGAGCCAATCATCTGACACTGCAGACATGAAATGTTCTCATCGTTAGATCTCGTAGTGCAAGATACAGATCATGGCTCTATGGGCAGGTGGCACGCAACATGGACAACCGCCATTATGCTGATAATCATGCTTGTGCCCAATAGCAGGACATCATTGATTTTATCTGCCAGTTAGATAACCAGCAATGCGCTGGCTACTAGAGATGGCCAAACTTACTTAAGTTCAGAATGAACCATATAAAGTTAAGGGGAGATAATGTTCAAAAAGTTTGGACAGATGAAAAGTTAACAGATGAAATAGCAATGAGAAACTTACTGTAAATGGCTGTGAACACTGGGAAATGTCTGGGGAACAGGTACAATCACCAAAACTTTGAAAAAAATAGATTACATTACTCCATGGATTACAACCTACATCAGTAGTCTTTATGAGTGGGCAGAGTGCATGGGGGAATCGAATTCTTAGATGTCCAAACCTGATGGGGTAATTCATAACTCGAGACGGTTTTTCGATTCGGCTTGGGCAGAGTGCTGCGTGTAGTTCGACTTACGATTAAGTAGTGTGGATTTGAACTCAGAACTTCGGCCTGCCAGACCACATGAGCCTGCCATGCTGCCTTACTTTACATTATGTTTATGGGTTTCAAAGTTAGATTCTGAAATAGTTTGCCATTGGAATGACCAGAATGAATAATTCTCCTGCCAACATTCCAGACAATATTTTTGAAGCTTCAGTCAAAGGAGAAATGAGAGGAAGGTATGGGTCACTGAGTAAAACATACCTTTTAGTCCAGATATTTCATTTGGAGAAAATAGAGTTCAATATGTGCAAGGGCTTCTTGAAGGAACCATTTTACTAGTCTCACCCAGAGCATCATCAAATAGGGCAAGTTCATAAGCCAAAGAAATCATCCCATTTTTATATAGATTGTAGGATTTACTGAAGGTGTGTCAGGATTTCATAGTTACGCCCACCCGTAAAAATAATAATAATAAGTAAATCTGTACGCAAGCAATGCACACAGGTTATCTCTACATTAAATTCTAGTAAAGTTACATTGTTTTATTATGTTTTTTATGTCACATTTAACAAAACCTCATGATGGAACGCATCTTTCTTTTTATTTTCTAAAATGAAAAATATGCACGTTAATGGTTACTATAATTCTATCACTGTACCATTTATTGTTGTCTGTCCCCTAGTTTTCTTATACTTACATTTCAGCTGTCAATCAGATGCATTATTATCATAAACCTGCGATGTGTAAATTTTGCTATAACTGAATGATAACTGTCATGGAAATAACCTAGAAGAGAATAATCTGATGAAGAAAGAATGTATTGCACACAAACACCAAGTTCCCTTTGTTCGTGGCCTCTGGTCATTTTAAAGGGCCACATACTATACAAAAGAGATAACTTTTTCTCATCTAATCTTTAAGTGAATATGTATAAGTAGCACTTCATACATATACCACTGAGAAGTGTTGGGTGTGTTGTTAATGCCTTTAAATTAATACATGTTTTGCTCAGGTTAGTATCCCCCTTCCCTTTTAACCCTTCTATCCAACCAGACATTTGTTTTTGAGGGCAAGCATGCTCAGTCATCATATGAAGCAGCAATGAGGAGATGGACTTTCCACATGACAACTGTCAAAACTGAATACAGCATTCCAACTGTTAAAACTGTCAGCATTCCAGCTACAGTACAACTGCTACAGCAGAAGAGTTATATTAATATGGCAGTTGATTGACGTTTGAAATGTAAGATGGTTTCCGATTGGATATCTGTAATGGGGACAGATCAGCAATAAAAAAAATGGTACTGTGGTGGTTTGGAGAATTATAATTTCCAGAAGTAATGGTCAATTTAAATAATATTTTTTCAGTATAAATACTTTTCTTTACTGACAATTATGTTGATACATGTAGGGAAATTCCCCACCCTCCTCAGTGCTCACACTTAAAGGGCATGTCCCACCATGAAATGAAAATCTACACTGCAGCACCCTACCCCCGTAAAACCCCATTTACGTTTTACTTAACTCCCCAAAGATACACTGAACATGTTTCAAAGACCTGGTCCTCTCGCTGCCTCCTGCTGCTGTTGGTAGCTGGTTTCTAGCACAGAACAGCAGCAGTGAAGCATTTTGGATACGAGCTTGTGGGCATGTTTTGACTGAGCCTGACCAGGAAGCAGAGGGCTAGCGCAGCAGAGCAGCGAGGGACCGGGTATCTCGCTGTTTAGGTGCATCTTTTGGCAAGGTAAATAAAATATAAGTGGGGTTTGGGGGGGTGCTGCAGCTCTTTGTAAAGTTTTATTTATTGGTGGACTGTGCCTTTAATCAGAAGCCCAAAAGCAATATACTACCACACTCCGTCCTTGATGTAAAATTATTAATTACTAATATATAATTAAGTTAAAAGAATGAATAACATCAAGTCATGTAGAGAAACTGCCCAGAATGTTTTGGGTGTATGTTGTTGTGAGAATGATACATTGCAGGTGTGAAAGGGACAAATATATGTTTTATACATTATTCCAATTTTGATGTAAATGAGCTGTAGAGGAGGGAAATAATTGAGTCTGTGAGCAACAAAAAGAAGGAAAATTAGAAAAGGAAAGATCAAATCCCCTCTGGGGCGGGTACACGTGTGCCCTGGATTGGGCTCCTGTCCAATATTGATGATCGACGGTTAACCCAGCAGCAGTTGTTTGAAAGAGTGGAAGAGTGGACTTATGAGTAGTAGTAGAAAAGCTTCTTAAGGAGAATTAAACTTAATTTTTTTTGAAATCCTATATAAACGTTTCTCACCCTATACGTTGAAAGATTCTTCTTTAGCAAGTTGCATTTAGTTTATCTAAGTATAGCTGCTAGCGAGCAGAGAAGCGAGGGAACCGGGTATCTCGCTGTTCAGGTGCATCTTTTGGGAAGGTAAGAAAAATATAAGTGGGGTTTGGGGGGTGCTGCAGACTCTTTGTAATTTTATTTTATTGGTGGACTTGCCCTTTAATTGGAAGCCCAAAAGAAATATACTGCCACACTCCAGTTTTTCCAAGTCTTTGCCCAATGTGCATGTAGAAATTCCCATTCTCAAATGTCATCACTATCCGTTTTCAGATGGACCTGTTTGTTTATTACAGCTGCAGAATTTAGGATTTATGCTGAAATTATATGCTTTTCCGATTCATCGTTCCTCTTATTATGAAATAGTTACGGTCGGGACAAATCGGCACAATAAAAAAAAATGTGCCTATTTATCATGTGCTTCAATTCCTTTTGAGTGTCACAAAATTATGTTTATAAAGCTAATTACAAAATGATTGACCAGAACGAAATAGTGAACATTTTTAACCTGACAAGTGCGATTTCTTTTCAAGTCAGAGATTGGTCTTCAGCTTAACTACATTGTAAGGTCCAAGATTGAAAAATAACCAAAAAAAGGATTTGTTGGAAAATTGCAGTTTATCATATTTTCTAGCAAGTATACATTACCTAAAGGAATAGAGATTAAACTACGACGTGAGGCTTCTTCCTCGCTGCTGAATTGCTAACTTTGCCAATTTTCCTTTGCTGTAATTTAACCGCGGTCTCAGCCAAGGCACCAATAGTGAGTTGCATTGCATGTGCCCAGTTCATAGGAGTGTGGGGTGACTGAGAATGATTGTTTAGGAAAAGATGTAGATGTTATAATACGTCTTGATGTAACAAATGATTAATTACTAAAATAAAGTTAAAGAATGAATAACACGTAAAAAACTGTTTTGGGGTTGTATGTTTGTGGAAGATGATAGATTGCAGCGTGTAAGGGACAAATATATGTTTATACATTATTCCAATTTTGCTGAATGCTGCGTAGAGGGAGGAAATAATGAGTCTGTGAGCAACCAAAAGAAGGAAAACTTGAAAAGGAAAGATCAATCCCTTGGAGCAGGTACACGTGTTGCCCTGATTGGGCCCCTGTCCAATATTTTGATTTGATGGACGGTAACCCAGAGACAGTTGTTTTGAAAGAGTGGAAGAGTGGACTTATGAGTAGTAGAAAAGCTTCTTAAAGGATAATTAAACTTAATTTTTTTGAAATCCTAATATAAACGCTTTTCTCACCTATACATTGAAAGATTCTTCTTTAGTAAGTTGCATTTAGTTTATCTAAGTAATAGATTCTGTTACTAAAAAGCTTCCATGTTGTTGCCAGTACAACTCATAGCCCATGTTGGCTCAAAGAAGCCACGCCGCCGTCCCTTGGCTGGTGGCGCACCATGTAAATGCTGTGTTTTAGGAACCTACAGCCCAAGAAGTCACAAGTTCAAACTTTAGCTTGCTATAAAGCAATACAACATGGTCTGCTACCTGAGTTTAATGCTTTTTTGTTTGTTTGTTTCCATCATGTTTTAGAAAAATATCTACATATCTACATGTACAAACCTTATACAGTATATACCAGACAACATTGCCCAAAAAGAAAGAGCACTTTCACAAAAAGCGGTGTATCACCTCTTTCTTTTGATGTGGGTGCTGGGTGATTTAGGAAAATCACCTGTGAGTACTAGGGGTCAACTCCCATAATTCAATTATCTGGGAACCCCCGCTAAGTGTACACAGTACACTTTTTACAAGAAGCTGCAGCCTTGCTTCCTGGAAGCTGACATGCATTCATGTTAGGCTACATTCGAGGGTTATCAAAAATCGAATTTGAAGGCTACATTCGATAGTCATTGAAAATTGAATTGGAGGCTATATTCGATGGTCATTGAAAATTGAATGGAGGCTACATTTGCGTTTATTGAAATCACAAATTCTAACTGAATTCTAACGTACATTCAACGGTTACCAAAACGACTCTTCATTTGAGGATTACGAATGCTACATTCGAGGGTTACCAAATCGAAGGCTACATTCGAGGGTTATCTGAAAATCAAATAATACATTTGAGCGTTACCGAATTCCAAAGCTACATCATTGATTATCAAAAATAAGTCTGCGAGTTCAGAAACCAACTATTTCAGATAGTTCACATTCGTCCAAACTCAGGAGTTTGTCCGAACTCGGATTTGGCGCCATTATTAGTAAGCATTTAATGCCAGCCTCTGTTGAATAGACTACGCAAGTGTTTTTTGAGATATCTGCCACAACCTAGGGTTGAAAGTCCCACTAGCAGATTGTAAATTAGTTAGCATGACTTAACCTCAGATTCCAACATCTGTTCTTGTAATATATCCAACTGGATCGTGATTCTGCCCAATCATTTTATTGTACAATACTATGCTACAGTATTATGCTAAACCACACCTTGCTAGGCTGCCCCTGGACACAAGGGAATTGTTCTAATTCCTAAAATGAATTCTACCCACATGGACATCTTTTGCCTGCTTAAAAAAACGTATTCCAAAAACATTGCTTGCCCAATACTTAGCACAGAAACATCTCAATATTCCACTTTAAAGTAAAATCCATGTTTATTCCCAGAAATTGGCAATATCCAAGCTCTGAATCGTGTCAATTAAAATTTGGACTAAATGACAGTCATATTAAAACAGCCCTTTATTATTTATTATTTTCAGGATGGATTACGTTATTCTCTGAAACCATAGATGGATTATTTGTTTGTTTTTATTTATAATCATGATGAGGGGGAAAAAAAAAACTCGTTTTACTGGTGCTTTATACTAATATCGTATATTTTGCTTTCCTGTAGTTTGTCATAACAATACTATTAGTGGAATCGTTCTTTATTTGGATTTAGAAGGCTAAATGACCAAATTATTTCTCATTATTTTCTATTTGTTGTGTCTCGAGAACACTGATGGATTGTTTCTGGGCACCATTCTGTTTTTCCACCAGCTATTTATACTCTGGCCAAGCAGTAATCTGGCATGTTGTAACACGCCATTTGTTTTTTTCATGCCACCTGTCAGGAAATTAAAACGAGCAATGCTTTGGACACAAGATGTTCAATTAACTGCCATCTGTATAGCACTTGGGGTGGTGGGTGAGTTGACTGGACTGATGCAAATTTTACCAGTTTGGAGAAGAAGAGAAAAAATCATAATAACATGATATTAATTACACAATTGACAATTAATAATACATATATGACCTTTTAAAATAAATTTTTTGATTTAAGGGACACTATACTTGGGCGTAATTGTTGCCCCCTGCTCCTTCCACAGTCTATGCCCCTGACACTCCTTATCTCAAGTTGGCATATGTTAATGAAGGGTTGGCCAGACTGAGAAATGAGTCAGAATGCTGTCAGTTAGGTCGAGGCCAAACTGATGTGCACTCATTTGATTCATATAGATTGATGCCTGCTTGTGCTGTGAACTCTTCATTTTGGTATTGGAGCTCATGTGAATCGCACAAAAAATTGTGATTACATGCGCTCCGAAAATTGGACCACAGTACAACAGGCACCAGTGCACCTACTGTGGCCACACCAATTGGCCAACACTAGCATGTGCTTTTTAACTTTGCATAGGATCAGTGTGGCCTAGCCCTTTCTCGCAAGAATTATAGGCATGCCCACAAAATATTGGAAATACAGGGGGTAATTTGTGATATCAGAACAATAATTTATAATACACATGTTTTTTGACACTGCAAGGTATTGATTAAGGCTCAGGCCCCACTGCTGAGTTTAACTGTCTGTTACAAATGTCCGATTGCAATCTGCAATTGGGCTGACCTAAAAGTACCTGGTGAACTGGAGGTGACTTGACACTGGCTGGTGAACTGGAGGGCTGACCAACAGTGTCTGCTGAACTGGAGGGCTTTTAGGAACAGCCCTTTAGTTACCAGCCAGAGCCAAATCAGTCCACCATACCACTCCACAACCCATGCCCACTGTTTTGTGGCTTCACACACCAGGATGATATAGGGGAGCAGCTCAGGTGCCAAAATGTCTAGAAACGCCCATGTTAAAATGCATTACTGACAGTAGACTAGGTTTGTTTAAAATATTCAGTGATACTGCAAGGGGATTGGTAGCCCTATTATGTAAGAAAAAATTGGTATAAATGAAGGGCTGTAGATGGCAATATTTACCACTGGGTATCTTAAAATTGGACGGAATATCCAGGTAAGTGAAATGCTTTGATTAGTTTTGAATGATGTTGCCCTTTAATGTTAACCATTTTAGCAACATTTTAAAGACATATTACCATCTTTACAGCAGGTAATAAGAACAAAAATGTAACCTATTTGGGCCCGAAGCCTTTTTCCCTGATTTTAAATTTATAAATTAAGGGGGAGATTTCACTACACAGATGCATTACAGAAACAAGCAATATAAAATTATTAATACATTTATACCTACAAATAGATTGATATAAAAGTTTTCTGCCTGCTAAACATTGTGTACATCTGTTAGAGAATAAATGAAATAGATGGCCGAAACTCACAAGTTTCATTCCATTTCGGATTTACATATTTCAGGAAAATCCCGGAAATTTTTCAAAAACGGCATACTTTCGCAGAGGTTCGGACCATATGGGTTACAGGCGCACAAGTTTATTTTCAAGGGTTACCAAAAAACCTTGTACATTCAGTAACCCTCGAAAATGTGGTTCGAACGTTCGGGGTTCGGAGCCGAGGGGTTTCGTGTTGGACCAAGATCCATCTCTATCGCAATCATGGGTGTGAACATGTTGATGTCATGGGTTCCATATTGTCCTCGCTATTAACTGGGGGCAAAGTAGAATAACACCATACTGATAATGAGTTTGCTTCAATTTAATCTATAAAGAAATAATGTAAGTAGCAATACCCTGAGCCATGTGTGTGTGTTACCACGTGTCTTTAATGGTAGTCAGTATCCCTCCACCATCTCAAATCACCCAATCAACTGTTACCATCCAGTTACTGCAAAACGGCACACTGGAAGAGTTTATGATAATCAGGCACTTGATTGACAGATGACAGCTAAGAAATAGGGGACAGGTTAAGGGTATGACCAAACAAGGTTTTAAAAACTAGCTAATTGCCCCCCAACCCCCCAAAAAAAAACTTGGACCATGGGAAGTTCTTACTGCCTAAAATGTGCTTCTAAATCTACTTACCGTCCCTCTGCATAGTTTCCGTGTGTTTCATGCATCCGGCCATCGCATGTGCCGCTGCCGGTGCCGGCCCCTAGTAGATTTAGTAGCACATTTAAACAGTAAAAACCTTGTGAGATTAAGGGTTTTTTGGGGGGCAATTAGGCTAGATATTATTTGGGGGTGGACATAGCCTTTAACAGAAGAAGAAGCAATAGTCATATAAAAATAACATATTGTTCCAGAAATAATACCCTTTAAAGTAAGCTATAAGGAATATCATTTTTTAAAACACACTGCCTTTCCATTTCATTACAGTGATTATTATGGCTGTTACTTAATAAACATAATGGTCATGGAGAGAGCATTAAGATGACAAAATGCACATCTGTGTTTTCAGTTTTCTTTACAGTGATTTGTTGAGCAATAACAGTTCTTCTAGGCTGATCCAGCCAATCTTCTCATTACACCAGTTGGAAAACCTTCGTTAAAAAACTTTGTTTATTGCTGTTTAAATTGTGACAAATCAATGCACAGAAATTATTTAAAACTATCTTCGGAGCTGCTAATATCGGAGTCAGCGTGGCACAAACCTTTTGCAGTTCTGGCAAAATTTTTACGTGTGGATCTGCCAACAACAAAATTATTTTGACTTTCTGTTATTTCTTTTCCTTTTCCTCTTTCCTTTTCTTTTTATTCCCAAAAGCAGATGAGTAGAACAATAGACAGAAAGGCTTCATTTCCATATCAATAAACTCTCTTCCAGAATGCTGACAAATTAGCGATTGTTTCAATTTCTTAAGATGTAAACAGTTTGAATAAAAATTATGTAATGAGATTGGAACAAAAATGTATTGTTAGTTATGAAAACTCAGGTAAGAATGGTGTTCGGGCTCTGTGCATGGGAAATTATTGCGCTGAGACTGACTGACAGTTGACATTTATACCCCCCTTTAGACGTTTGTTTGGGTTATTTGGGCCTTCCTTTGAATAAAATATTAGGCAGGGATTATAGGTAGGGTAAAGGGTTGAAATAGAAGAAAATATACAACCTCCAATACTACTATGTAACTATTAGACAGACATTATGGGTAGGATTTAAAGTTGGACTAGATGGATGTAGTCTTTTATACAACCTCAATACTACTATGTAACCTGTTATACAGACCTTAGGGTGGGATTAAAGTTTCGGATAGATGGATGTATGTCTTTATACAACTCATACTATGTTACTATGTAACTGTTACAGACATTATGGGTAGGTATAAAGGTTGTGACTAGACGGACATAGTCTTTATACAACCTCCAATACTATGTACTATGTAACTGTTAGACAGACATTTGGGTAGGATTTAAAGTTTGGACTAGATGGAGTATGTCTTTATACAACCTCCAATACTATGTTACTATGTAACTGTTAGACAGACATATGGGTAGATTTTAAAGTTTGGACTAGATGGATTATGTCTTTATACAACCTCCAATACTATGTTACTATGTAACTGTTAGACAGACTAATGGGTAGGGTATATAAATGTTGGACTAGATGGACATATGTCTTTATACAACCTCCAATACTATGTTACTATGTAACTGTGTACAGACCATTATGGGTAGGGTATAAGGTTGGACTAGATGGACGTATGTCTTTATACAATCTCCAATACTATGTTATATGTAACTGTTATACAGACATTATGGGTAGGGTATAAAGGTTGGACTAGATGGACGTATGTCTTTATACAACCTCCAAAACTATGTTACTATGTAACTGTTAGTAAGACATCTATGTGTAGGGATAAAGTTTAGACTAGACAGAAGTATGTCTTTATACAACTCCCGTCTATGTTACTATGTAACTGTTAGACAGACATTATGGGTAGGGTAATAAAGGTTGAACTAGATAGATGTATGTCTTTATAACCTCCAATACTATTTTACTATGTAACTGTTAGACACAGAAGTTAGAGCAGTGTATAACGGTAGGACTAGATGGTTAGATGTCTTTATACCTCTCCAATACCATGTTAATATGTACGTTAGACATTATGGTATGTATAAAGGTTGGACTAGATGGACATATGACTTTTTATACAACCTCGAATACTAGTTACTATGTACTGTAGACAGACTTATGGTAGGGTATAACGTTGAACTAGATAGGTGTATGTCTTTATAAACCTCCAATACTATGTTACTATGTAAACTGTTAGACAGACATTATGGGTAGGTATAAGGTAGGACTAGATGGAAGATGTCTTTATACCCTCCCAATACCATAGTTAATATGTTAACTGTTAGACAGAACATTATGGGTAGGGTATAAAACCTTTATACCATACCCATAATGTCTAACAGTTACATATTAACATGGTATTGGAGAGTGTATAAAGACATACTACCATCTAGTCCTACCGTTATACACTGCCCATAATGTCTGTCTAACAGTTACATAGTAAAATAGTATTGGAGGTTTATAAAGACATACATCTATCTAGTTCAACCTTTATACCCTACCCATAATGTCTGTCTA
>JAACNH010004666.1:0-23159 GCA_019447015.1 Hymenochirus boettgeri | reverse complement strand
GTCCCAATGTGTCGAAGCCAACAGGATCCTTCCAGGTCCCAATGTGTCGAAGCCAACAAAATATTTCCAGGTCCCAATGTGTCGAACCCACCAGGACCCTTCCAGGTCCCAATGTGTCGAAGCCAACAAAACATTTCCAGGTCCCAATGTGTCGATTAAAAAGTCCTTTTCTAGTTGGATACATTACAGTCCATATTGATTTGTAGAGGAAAATGGAAATCAGCCCTGCAGTGTATCTGGTGCCTTTCATTTTATGGAGTGTTAGGCATCTAATACAAGGTAGTATGGCTAGCTACACACAACCAAACACAGTTTTTCGACTGTCGATGCTCCCGACAGTCCACTGTGACCGATTGTCGGACGGCTGGCCGCAGCTTTAAAAATACTGCAGACATTTTGGGCCAACCAACTGCAATATGGAAATATCAGTTGGGCGACACAAAATATCTTCTTGTGCATACCTAGTCTATGTGTGGGATAACCCAAGTTCTTTGCCACATGCAATAAACAGCCAATAGGGCAATGTCTTGATAGTGAAAATCGCAGTAAATCAGTATTGCCCCCTATTTCACAACTGATTACTTTGCACATGTTAACAGCCTGGTGCTTTTCTGGCATATACAGTAAACCCCACCCTATTCCCAAATTCCCGCTGTGTAGATCTTGCCGCAAACACTGCAAAACTGTTCTTAAGCAAAAACATAGCCACCAAAATACACACTAAGGACATAAACCCACGTTGACGTGTATCTTTAATGATTGCGGCTGCCAGTACATTGCCCCCAAAAATCGCCTTGGTGCGTGTTTTTGCGTTTTTATCGCACTGCGTCTGTACATTGCAATTAGACCAGGGATCCTGGTGATTGCTCCAGTCAGCTGAAATATTTTGGCACAGACATTAGAATGTACTGTAAGTGCTGCTTTGTAAATCCACATTGACAGCAATGTGTCAGCATGTAATAAAACAAACAGGCAGACAGTGCAACACACACAGACTCAGCACATACAGACACATCCTGCAGGAACATACAGGTACAGTGTCCACTGACCATCTGTACACACACTATGACACAGATCACACATGTTAATATGGCTACCAAAGGGAGTATTGGGGTCTTCAATCTAAGCAATGGCATCATGCTTCATTTACAGACAAGCCATTATATATACAGTGAACATATGGACATATAAACCACATGAGCTATGCATTCAGATATACATTACAATTAGTGCATGCAAAATCTATAGTTGGATACCCACAGAATCCCAAAAGGGAACAGCAGTCAAACTATTAACCCTTTACTACCATCCTGTGATATTAAATAACATTACATTCAACAGCAGATCCTCAAAGCTTCACTGTGGATTAACTGAGCCCAGAGTACCAGACAATGGTTAAAGGTTGGCAGTAAATGCTGGATATTCCCTTTATGGTGGGGAAAGGAAGTGTTTTCAAAATGCTTGAAGCAAAAAGAAAAAAGTTCCCTCTGCAGTAAGGCTGCACCGAATTACCATGCTGGGAAAAAGCAGGACCTAAATGGTGGCAGTGTATAGCGTATGCAGAGCAACCAAGGGTGTGCAGAATGCTGGATAAAGTGGGAGCTCTCCAAATGCTGAAAATCATAGCAAATCATGCAAAATTCCAGGAAGGATTAGGAGGACAGTTCCCACAGTAAATATAAGGCAAAGCCAAGTTCCATTGGATGTTTCAGGACCACAATTAAATACATTTGTAGGTTATTTTCAAAAGAGTATCAGGGTGTGCTTGGAAACCACAGGTGATCTGGAGATGTCCTGCAAAATGTGATTTAAATGTGATTTATATTAAAAAATAGATATATTTTAAAAAAAGAGAGATAGAGAAAGACTACATGGCTTATTTAATAAGAGTTGCAAAATTTGCATGTACAATTTTACTGTTTTAACACTTTTCACCAATCAAATGATCTACTACAATTCCAAAACATCTAATGACATTTGATTGGTTATTTTGTGAATTAACACTAACTTTTTGTCAAATAACCTCCAAATGAATTGCATATACTTAATTAATACAGTTCTGTTTCTTTAAATGAGAAGAAAATATCAGCAGCTGAGAGTACTAGTTGATGAAGTCTGTTAGACATGGTGCTACAGTAACCCGAGATGGTACAGCAAGAAGACAATGCATGCAATCATAGTAAATATTTAAGGGTAAAGAAGCTAACATCATTTTGGGGCTTATTTAATAAGAGATGCAGCATTTTGCTATTATTTTGCAGCAACCAATTAGATGCTATATTACCAGTAAAAAGGTATCATCTGATTGGTTGCTGCAAATTAACATCATAGGCAAATTTTTGCACCACTTATTAAATAATCTTGATTGACACAGGATTTTACAGGGAGACATTAGGAACTTAAAGAATTAAGTGCTGGAAGCAATGCCCCCCTCCACAGAGAGTGAAATCCCCAACCCTAGCTTTATTGTCTGCCTGTAACCTTTTTTATTTGATGTTTTGTAAGAGGCTCGGTATCAAAAAGAGCATTGAATTAATGGATCACCCTTAGGGCTTCTGGAGGAGCTGGAACCAAGCCACCTCTCTGTAATTGGTAATGAAGCTGAACACGATTGGATTTTTACCTTATTGGCAAGTAAATGCCATTGAGATACCTGCTAGGACCCAGAAATTAGACCTATTGAATAGTTGCTGCAGCCAAATTAGTAGCTGAAGCCAGTTAACCACTCTCAGGGACGTTCATGCATCTCTTTCTACCTAGGGCTCCAACATTAAAGCAGCCTAATGTGCACCAACAAATAACAGATGTCTTGTTAGCTATATTCACACAGTAGCGTTTGATTAGTGAGGCATAAACAGGGACTGATGGGAAAATAAACAATTAGAAGGTTTTTAAAGAAAGGAGCCCTAACGTTGGAAATAACTAGGCCTAGTTTTTATTATTCATTATTAATGGCCTCTTTCAATTAACTATAGACGGTAACTTGGGCAGTTGTCATTTTCAATGCAGCGCTGAGGTCCTAAATTCGATTCTACCCTTGGACACATCTTCAAGGAGTTTGTATGTTCTCCCCGTGCTTGTGTGGGTTTCCTCCGGGCACTCCGGTTTCCCCCACAATCATAAAGACATACTGATAGGTTGTATGTGTACATAAAGTGATTAGATTGTAAGCTCTTTGGGGCAGGGCCTTATGTGAATTAGGTAAATAATTGTAAAGCGCTGCAGAATACGTAGCGCTATATAAGAAATAAAGTACATACATTGTATACCATGCACCCCTTTATAGCATGCTGCCCTTTCCCACAATGCACAGGATTTGTAACAGAACTCTTTAGAACAGGGGTGTCAAACTTCAATGCTGGGTTGTAGTTGTCTGGAGGGCGGTAACCCTGCTTAAGAAGAATAAAGAAGCATCTTCCCTCTGCTGAATTTACAACAGTGGAGTCTCGCTTTAAGGGGAGCCACCTGCATCTTCTTAATTTACCTCTTTCTTAAACCTCATTTAATTTCTGCCTGACTTACATTTGGCTGCAGGCGAGAATCAGAGAGCTGCCGAACAGAGCATTAGGCATCAATGGGAAATGAGTTGTGACGTCTTCTAACTGCAGCAAAAAACTATAAACATTGCAGTGTAAACCACTGGCTCTAAATTCACACCTCCCAACCGCAAAAAATAATTCCAGCTGGCAACATGCAAACGCCATCAAAAACTACAAAAGCCTTAGGGCAGAGTCTGATATATATTCCCACTCAACCTTTTAAATAACCACTGTTTAAGTCTATCCCTCCTACTGCAGTGGAAAAAAACCTCTTCACCTCTCATCTACCTAGATCTCTACATTCCAAAGGCTTCATGGCCTATGCCTTAAAGCACGAGTGTGATATACTAACGCTATTGGAAACGCACCCCAGAAGTATTTTTCAGGTCACACCGCGCAACATTAGTAGATGACATAAGGTGACATAACACCTCTGTATGATGGCTACTAAATGGCTGGGGAAGTGTTGGACTAATAACAAAGTGAGATCTGTTAAGCAAGGTGCGCATTTAGCATAACCTTTCCGTGACAGTTTCTTCCATACTGTACCCATTTCTAATTATATGTGCATGGCAAGGCTAAGACATATAATTAATTTCCTATGGATATCCATGTATCTAATATCAGTTTTTATAGGCAATATATCTTACCTCCGTATCACGTGGAGGCATCTCTTTCAAAAAGTCAAGAGATTAAAAAGAAATGTATCTGCTATTTGGATATGAAGAGCTATAACTATGTACGGATTTCATAAAAAACAAAATGCTTAATGCATTTTTAATTTTTATTTAGCAGAATTCCCTTTAAGCTTTGTTTGAATTACTCGGCTATAAATGATTTAGAATGGTATAACCCTATGCTGTGACAACGCTAGAGGGTTACATGATGCATTCACTGCATGCTTGCTTAGAATTTCTTTAGAATGTTTTGGGTCTCCGTGACAACCAATGCTTTGGTGTTTAGGGTTTTGGTTTGAGAACAGTAAGTGAATTAGAGAAGGGTGTGGTTAGCCCAGATGAGAAGTTAAAGGTGTTTGATTGATTAGACAAATTCATTTTAATCGCTGGTATAGAGATGAGCTATTACCTTAATAAACTTAGAAGAGAATACACTGTACTTGTTTGCATGATGTAGAATATTGCATCGTTGAAGGGATTATGGGCCGTATGTGGCTAACAGATACATCTCCATTATTATATAAATACAGTATGAGATAAAAGGGGTGATTTTGTAACATGTGCATTGCAGTAAATTGTGCTGTATGTTATTGCTATGACTTTGCATGAACACCCATTGCATCTGTTCTAGGCCCTAGGTCTGCTGAGAGTTTAAAGGGCATGTCCACCCCCAAAACTATAATCCCCCCCACTACTGGCCCCACTCTGTAGTGCCATAAAATCCCTTCCTTACAGCCCAGCTCCAAATTGTTCTCCAGTAATCCCCCCCCCAAAGTCCCAAAAACTGGCCACCAGGAGGATAGTAGAGTCCATATAGGACTCTGCCTCTTGTCTCCCCTCTGGGAGAAGTTTGGCATGCGCACTGCAGCCCTTCTCCCCCTCCCTCTCCCTCCCGCTTTGGTCTCCCTCCCCCTAGCGTAAATTCCTTTCTGTATATTATAGTCCATGTTCCCCCAGCCCCAACCGCTTTAACTTATAGTCCCAGAAAGTCCCCCGATCATTACTTACCTTACCTCTCTCCTTCACCGTTCTGAGCAGCCGGCAGTCACGTCCGTGATTGGCTGCCTCTCAGCCAATCACAGATGCGGCTGCCGGTCCCGCCCCCTGCTTGCAGTTCTGTGCAAGCAGAGGGCTGGAGCAGTGCGGCGAAGGAGAGGGGTAAGGTAAGTAATGATTGGGGGACTTTCTGAGAATATAATTATAGCGGTTGGGGCTGGGGGAACATGGACTATATAATATATTAAAAGTTTCTATAAAGGGTGGGCATGCCCTTTAAAGGAGAATTAAACTCTTGCTGTTACTGACTGTTTTCTGGCAGTATTAAGCTCCTCCCTCTCCTTCATTAAAATATGTTCCCCAATGTCAGAGATGAGAGACCTGTCTGTGACAATGACTGTGGGAGGGGATAGAAAGAAGTCAGTTACTGCATGAGTATAATTCTCCTTTAATATTAAGCATGCAGGTGCGTAACTAGAAGCAGGGCGAGCAACCGCAGGGGGGGGCCCATCTTCTTATTTTTCCCATGACAGATATAGCCTCCTCCCAGAAAACCACTGTGGATGAAGCACGGATAGGGGCCCCATAATAGTTTTGCTTGGGGGCCCAGTGATTCCTAGTTACACCACTGTAAGCATGGAGTGTATAGAATTTCTAAATTAAATTTGCAACTTGCAAAAAAACTGTACATGGTTGGACATTTCTGCTCTATACCATAAACCTCCATAGGGCCACTTGCCCTTAGGCATCCAAGTGTGGTACTTGCAGGAACTCATATTGGGCCCTAACGAAGGTAAATGCTGCCCTGCTTGTGTGTTTGTACTGTGGTTTTTAGCTCATATGTATTTAAGTTTGTTAACATTAACATTGATTTATGTATTTCTATTAACATAAGAGACACCTAATTTCAGATCAGGGCTTTACAGGTGAGATCATTACTTCTGCATTTAATAATACATTGTACTGGACTTGATTAGCAAACTACACAGAAATGAAAGCCCATATATCACACCTACCGACAAAGGTTGTGTCACAATCACAGCGTCTACACACTCTGAAGAAGAATATTACCAGTTATATTAGTTACCAAGTAATATTATGTATCAGGATTCTCCAATGTATGAGAGGCTCCATCCAAAGCTCCAAATTAGAATAACGCAAACAACAGGAACAGAATAGAGCCCCAGGCTTAATCAAAGCTCCAAAGTGAATTTATTAGAAGATGAAACACAACATGTTTCATACCAGAGGAAGGACCAATACACTGATTGCTTAAAGGGCATGTCCATCCTCAAAAAAAAATTATATGTCCATTACCTGCCCCCAACCCCAACATAAGATGTATTAATAACCTGATATTTAAGTATAATTATTGGCTCGGTTCTGGCAGGGAATGCTGTCTCCTCCCTCCATGTAGCCAATCAAGGCTGTGATAACTGACATCACAGCCAACAAGTGACGGCTGTTTTCCCTGTTGCCTCCTCTGCACATGCTCAAGCTTATAAAAAGCGGATTGAACAAAGGGAGGAGGCAGATATCTTTACCCGAACAGAAAATAACTTATCATTGAATATCTTGTTGCAAATACATGTAATAAACTGATAGAAATAGCATTTGGGAATGCGGCAGATAACTGACAAGTCACCAGTTTTTTGTTTTAAGGGTGGACATGCCCTTTAAAATCATGTGATATCTATGGACCTAATTAATGCTGGTACTTTGTACCTTAAACTATGCCTGGTCCATTTGTGATGTGTAAATGTGCATCTTTAAATTAAAGGAAAACTTCCTAACTTAAGATATGGTGAGACACTGGCGGATGAAGTATATATCTCACCTAGGTTTCTCTACTAAATATGGTGAGAGGCTCCAGGCTTTGTCAGTATTGAAGGAAAAAGGTGTATGTGTCCTGGATTATTCAATGTGTGTATTCTGGGTCCTGGAGGCTTTGCAGAGCTTTGGGTGGGAAGAAGCCTCCATTCTTGGTCCACTTCTAACTTAGCAGCCAGTCCTCATGATTATTAGCCCAGTTGCTTTAGTGCCTGGGGGGGGGGGGGGGGTTTGGTTGTTGGTGTATCTGGAAGATCTGCACTGAAAAGCTCTGAGTAGGAAAACCCCTAATGAAGGTTCTATAGTTTACTCAGCGGAGTGTTTACTTACTCCGCTGAGTTTACTAACCGATTTTGTTGTTGTTTGGTGAAATAAAACCCCTATTTTGAAAATCCTGCCACGGTCCTTGACTCTATTTGAACCCAGTAGTACCAACTGGAGAACAATATAAAGTGAAATCTGTAAAAAAAAAGGAGGCCTAGCCACACTCTTGTAGCTCACTGAGCTCAGACACAATGTCTGTCTGGACTATTGGGCCCCACTAGGAAATCTGAGACCAGTGTTCCACCAGGGCCATCATTTACATATCTATCTTACTCTAACTGGCTCCTATTGTTTATTAAAATGCATTCCTTACTGTCCCTTTGTTTCTGCATCTAAATGGGATAGGTTTACTCAAAGTGAACCTATCCGCTTTTGCATTAATTGAAGAACGGGAGGTCAGTGAGCTATGTCTTACCTTCCGTTCTTCAATTAATGTTACAGGAGCCGAGAACGAGCCTTGAAACTAACAGGTGAGTGCGATCCACCTCTGGTTCCTCTGACTGGTTCCTTTACCTCCTGTCCTTCAATTAATGTAAAAAGGGAATAGTTCACTTTTTGAGAGAACTATTCCTTTAACAGTTTTTTCTGTTTTCTTGGGTGAATGGGCAGTGGGCCCACTGGAGGGATCCCCCTGTATCCCTGTGGACCAGTCCAGCACACGACACTGCTCAGACATGATACTGCAGTTAGATTTTTTTCTTTTTAACATCTGATTGTATTAAATAAGCCTTTTGGATTTCAGTAATATACTCTAAGGTTACATATGATTAAAGGTTAAATAAAGGTACACATCCATCAAGTTCAACCTTTTTAGCCTCCTCGAGAACCTTACCGAACAGTTTATCCAGAAAATGGAAAAAGAAGCATTAAAAGGGGGAAGAATTTGGAAAAGGATTAACAAGATCTATATCGATAAGTAAAAAAAACACAACAAAAAAAAAGAACCAAAGCAAGAAGGCAAACTTACCAAATTTTTTTTAAGGAATTTTTTTAGATACATTTTTGTAGTTGTTTTATGCTTTTTCCAAGCAAATCCTTCTGTAAAATGTAAATGATTTGCTTGAAATAACCATATGCAATCTATCTTTCCAAGATGCCAATCCATAATGTCTTGTAGGCTGACGAGACAAAATATTGTTTTCGAAGTTGCCAGACAACAACATAACAGAGCACAATGTATCTGCTTGGCTTGGAATAGAAGAGGGCAGGTACACTGCACTAATGTATCTGACAAATCCTAGAGAAGTCTGAAAGAAGTTGCACACTATAAGTTGAAGAAAAGGAAACAATATCTATTTCACTCCTAGAACACGTCAACCATGAATCCGCTTCTCATGAAATGTTCTTAGTTTAATCATTTCCATGTTTTTTAGTAACCAAAGGAAGGTGCCTTCCTGTCTGTATATAATATATACGCTCATTGGTCCCTGCAGGGTTTTCTATCAGGAGAAAGCTGTCCTTGGTGCTGAAGAAGTAGATCTTTTGCTTATAAATAAATCAGACTTTATCTAACAAGACAGATAATATGAAGGGCGTGCTGATATACTTTAAAGACGGAACAAGTCATTTTGCTTAACAAGTGGAAATTTTCTCTTTATGGAGGCTCATCCTCTTTAAAGGCATACAACGGAATATACAACACCACCATTTATTTGCACTGTATTAAACATCTTCATTTAGGGCTAGGCCACGCTATCACGTTTTTTTGCTTTTGCGAATGCGTTTTTTCCAATCATTGAAATTGCGGCAATGCACCGAAAACGTGCGATATGCTTTTCTTTATCTAGTAAAAAACGTATGCGCAAACGCAACAAAATCGAACATGAAATCGCATGCGATTCCATGTGCGATTGTGTTTCCGGCCTTGTGTGGCCTTAATTGGTTTATTTGCAGCCTATGTAATTGAATACCAGTAAAGGCTGTCATTATGGTTAGTGATGAAAGAAACTTGTGTGTTTTGATCCATCAGTGGTTCCATGGAACGTATTGAAATTCAGAAACCAGAAAATCCAATTTAAACCCTGTTGAAGAGGAATTGAAAGATTTTTTGACCATGCTTTTCACCTTTAGGGAATGCAAACGCAATCGCATGCGATTTCATGTGCGATTTCGTTGCGTTTGTGCATGCGTATAGGTATAGGAAAACGCATGCGATTGCGATAAAAAATGTGGAACACAAATCGCAACGCACCAGAAAACACGCGTTTTCAGTGCGTTGCCGTGTTTTCAATGGTTTTTTAAAAACGCAAGCGCAATGCAAGAGCAAATGGAGAAAAAAACGCAGCAGTGTGTCCAAGCCCTCAGACCTCAATTTTCAAATTTTCATCCATGGTTTCTGTAAGATTTGTGAATTTTCAAAACGTGTAGTTTCAGGACTCTAATTATGGTTTAGGAATTACTTTCAATTAAAGCACTAACAGGGAGATGCAATATCCTGCGTTAACGAGAAAATAAGAAAATCACGCTAACCTTTGTACTAACGTGTTAACGAAGGTTTTGCACTGCCTGCGCCATGTTGAAATTTTTTTTTCTTTGCGCAGCGCAAAGCGATGCAATAAATTTTGCGCCGATTTTTGCGCGACAATTAACGCCTCTTCAATGGTGTCTTTAAAATATGTGCAAAAGGTCGCAACTTACCGCTAGCTTTTCGCAATGTATTAACGGTCGCAAAGTGGTTAATACATTGACATGGCCAGTCACTGCCATGACAGCAGGGGTGTAGGGATCACTATAGCAACCATAGCAGTTGATTTGGGGCCCAGAGCAAAAGGGGGCCCACCCAGGTCCCCTGCAGGCATGTCCACCATCCTAAGAAAAAATTTACCTCACATAGTTCAGCCCCACAAACCCCATGTTTTTCAACCTAACCTGGCAGTTTGGCCAGGTTAGGTTGAACTGCACCAAACAGTTTTTTATATGGGGGGGGGCCCCAAGTGAAATCTTGTTATGGGGCCCTGTGATATCTAGCTATGCCACTGCATGACAGAGACGTCACAGCCAATGGCTGATGGACATTACTGATCGAGCCTCTAGTGCCACTGCTCGTGAATGTAAAGGGCATGTTGCAGCAGCAGAGGAAGCGAAATAAAGCAATGGGGGATCATGGTTCATGAATCCAGTTTTTAGGTTGGATTCCTCAGTCTGTGAGCATTAGTAAAGATTGTGAGTACAATGCATCTGGGGTTTTGGGGGTCCTACATAAGATATTAAATTTTTGTGGAAAGTGGACATGCCCTTTAACACTTTTTCAGATTACACTTTGTTTTGACTAATGGGAAATAGAAAGAGATTGATATATAATATACATGCTGCAGGGCTTTTTTTAAGTTTCTGTAAAGGTCAAACTGCTTAAAGAGTCGAAATTTCTTATTTGAGCCGTTGTTCTTTTTGTTTCCATGATCATGCTCATTAGCCATTAAGCCACCCTTCCAGTCTAATAATCCTTTACATGAAACCAGTAGGAGTTGGGATTGGTTGCCATTGTGATTATTATCAGCTTAAAACAGCCAATCATGGCTACGTCTAGAAATAGTAGGAACACTGATAGCCTCAGAGAAATAATGGAAAATAATGAATATCTACTGAGAAAAACATTGTTGTACCGAGGGCACTTCTTGTGTTAAAGATGGATACATATTTGTAGTCTATAAGTTTCTCATACAAACAGTGGTGGTTTAATGATAAGCATTGTTGATATACACCATTGGGGTTCATTCTGAGCTATGCGCATACAGTTTGTGTGTATCTATGAGTTTCCTGAGGGTGCACTGGCTTCTTTCCTTAGTCCAAAAACGTACTAGTAGGTTAATTGGCTTCTTATTATATTGACCTTAGTGCGTCCGCCTGCAGTAGGGAAATTAGTCAGTAAAATCCACTGGGGAAGGGAGCGATTTGCATTATTAAACATTCTTTCTGTAGAGCATTGCGTAATATGTTGTCGCTGTCCAAATAAAGGAAAATAATTAAAACACAGTTATAAAGTCTCTATACTTTGTCCAGACTCGTTCTTTGAGATCTGATTTGCAGCCCAGATTTCAGCAGCATTCTAATGTTTAAGTTAGTTACATCATGATAACGTAGTTATAAAACAGACAAACATACATTTGCATCAGGTATTACTACCTTCATTTCCTTTTAGACTAACAGTTCTAAAAATAACTCATTTGAATATGAACTTTTATAGATGTGTCCAGGGGTGTAGCTAGATATCACAGGGCCCTATAGCAAGATTTTAGATTTTAGGGCCCCCTACATTAAAAAAAGTTTGGTGCAGGTAAACCTAACCCGACCAAACTGCCGCGAGGTTGTTTAAAGGACATGTCCAACCTCCTAAGAAAAATCTTAACTCACATAGTTCAGCCCCACAAACCCTGTTTTCATTTTACTTAAATCTGGGAGTATCTTTGAAAGTTTTAAATAAAACAAAAATGGGGTTTGTGAGGCTAAACTACGTGAGGTTAAATTGTTCTTAGGAGGGCGGACATGCCTGCAGGGGACCTGGACAGGGCCCCCTTTGGCTCTGGGCCCCATAGCGACTGCTATGGTTGCTATAGTGATCCCTACGCCTCTGGATGTGTCAGTAGCCTTGTATTGAAAATAAATATACTTTCAGGCTTGTGGCTAGCTTTAAAAATGATTTAGAAATTCAGGAGTGGGGCTTATGATGCTCTGACGCAGCATTGGGCATGCTCAAGACTGAGACTAAGGGGGCAGAGCAGTGGTGCTGGTGATGTCACAGTACTAGTGGTGCTGGTGATGTCACAGTACTAGCAAGACAAACTGCACTTCATTCTTCTGTAACTTTGGATAGACTGCAGCTAGAAAAATAAACTTTTTGCAATAAAGGTTTTTAATAGAAGTCACTTGTATGGAGACCACAGTTCCTCTTTAACATATGCTTGCCGATGTCAGGGATGGGAGAAGCGTCAGTGACACTGATTAGGGGAGGAGACAGAGAGTGTGTTTTCAGTATGGTGTCCTTTTAACAGACATTCTTCATTAACTATCACCAAAAAAATCACATACAATTGTGGAGATCAGTTTGTGTAAATAAAGGCTTTGCCCTTTTTTTTTTCTTCTTTTTTTAGTGATGTAGATCAGAATAATCTTAGTCCTATCAGCCAGTCAAATGAGTCACATTATTAATTGCCAAAACAATCCTAATGTAGTTGCCAACAACCTCTCTATCCATCAATCTAACTTCAGCATCCTACAGCACAGAAACCATCAAACCAGTCACATTTTAAATAGTATACTTATTTATAATCATAGTAACAGTGAAAGCAAAGAAACCTTTTCCATGTAACCAGTCTTGTACACACTCTACAATAGAAAATGTGTCTTGTCCATTGATGATATTAGTCAGGTACATGAACACCAGATTGCACAGGATTTAAAGTGGTAAAAATAAGGTTTAAATAAGTCAAATCTTAATGTTTTGGGAAGATAATTTACCAACCCAGCACTTTGAAATGATGCCTTAAACTTAAATGTCAAACACACATAAGAATATTGTTGGCTGACAGCAGCTGCCAAAATCTTTGCAGGACAGATCACAAATGGTGCTGGTGGGAGATGCCACACATTAGATTGTTGGGCAAAGCAGCAGTCTTTGAAGATTTGTCGTCCACCAGTATCTAACGTCTGTACTAAGTTTTGGACTTGTTAGCTATGAAAGTATAAATACATTACGCCCAATCGCCAGCCAAAACGACCTAGTCTGTAAGTAACTTTAAACAAAGATTGTGAAAGCACACAATATATCTTAATTTAAAACACTGCTAAGAAAAATATTAACCAGAATCAAACACTCCAGACATTAAACTAATAGTTGATTTTGCAAAAAAACTTCTCTAAAATTTAAAACAAATATTCTTTGATGCACGTTCAATAGCCGACAGCCTGGCCCTAACTTTGCATGTATTGCAGTGTGCAGCTAAATTGATATATGTCTACAGTTATAAAAATACATGACCTAACTGTTTGTAATAATAAGAATGTGCTGAATAATTCACAGCAACTGGAGCTTGTTAACGGCACAGCATTGATTCAGGGACTATAGGAAAGATTTCTTTTTTGGAGGAAAGTTCTTAAAAATTTTAATATCTGCAGTTGGTGAAGTTAGTGTGTTTTGTGTTAAGTAAAAAAAGACTTAAAGGGGAAGTTGAGCACAAATACATATGCTCACATATTTTCTCACTTCAATGACCATCATCTGCTCATCCTGGGAAGAAAAAGGACTGTTGTATAACCTGAAATGGCAGCTCAGTACTGACCACAGCGAAGCACAGATTTAAAATCAACTGGATATTTAACTTACAATACTGTAAGTTAAATAAAATTGTTTAAATAATGATTTTTTTTCCACATAACTTTCTTTTTAATGATACGCTATACATGTAGTAGCCGCCTGCTTTCTGGCTCCTCCTGCAGTCTGCCCTCCCTTTCTTTAACGTATGCTCACCCTTGTCCGAGATAGAAGAAGTTTCAGGGACATTGACCGTGGGAGGAGCCAGAGAGCAATCATTGGTATAGTGTCCCTTAAAACAAGGGAACAAGGGGGAGAAAATAGTTATGTGCATAAAAAGACACACATTTCGATTATCCAGAATCCAACATAGAATATTTATCACCGATAGAATTTCACAATACTGTTATCAGGAACAATAGTATACTGTTGGTAAAATAGTAGGTCTTTGACCACTAGTGTTAACGTGACTGATAAGCTTGATAGGACTGCTGCTGTAGATGGGTGAAGTTCATAAGACCTCAAGGTGCATATTGAAAAACAATTGCAAGCAGTATAATTTGGTGGCTTGGTTTAAATGCCACGTGAAAAAGTCACCTAAAATGCCAGGCGCTGTCATCACATGATCTTAGCCTGAGCTGCAGGGCATGGTAATTTCAGTGAAACGTACAGAGGGTAATTATAGAGGTTTGAAACTACAGTAAATCTTACATATAACAGAGTTTATTACCAAACTCTACAAGTTACAGATAATTATAGAATATTTGTGGTTTATTAGTGCAAAACCCTCGCTACCTGATGTACTATCGGGTTAGCGTAGGGTTTGAGCTATTATTGTGCTCCCCGCACCATTCCCAAATTTGTTTAGAAATAGCGCGGCGTAACCTATGTTATAATAGCTTAGTTAAGATCAGCGATTATTAAAAAAATTTTTTGGCCAATGTAGAACTAAAAAAGTTACGTCTTACCTGACTGGAATCCTGCAATGCAGTAAGTCTTGCTAGGGACGTTAAAGCAACGTGGGATCCTGGTCAGGTAAGACGTAACATTTTAGTACTACATAGGCCAGTTCATGTTTTGTGTAGTAACACTTATTTTTTCCCCATTTAACAAAGAACAAACATAATATTTTTGCTTGTGACTGAATCCTATTTGATCATTTTGTATTGGGAAATGGTTTAAGGGCACGTATAGTCCCCAAACATACTTGCCCTTGGCATTCAAACTATATTCAGCAGGGAAGTATGAGGCAGTACTCCTATCTTCTGTTTCTTGCTCTTAGCAGGGCAGTGAGCTGTAAAAAAGCCACTTGTGCCATGGCTGAAAGCTCCATCCCCTATCCCCAGCTAATACAGTGCACATGGATGACTACAAGAGGGGAGACATTTTCAAAAGGTGAGGCAGAAGAAGGAGCAGTGGATCTATCAGCCACAACACAAGTGGCTTCTGGACAGCTCACAGCTCTGCTTAAATGGAAAAAAAGACATTGTTTGGGAACCATAACGTAAATCTATAAAAACCATCATGTTTAGAAATTCCTTAGGCTAAATTTCTCTTTAAAACTCTCAGCCACAGTTACAGATAAAGTCACTGTCATGATATTGGAAAGGCTCCCTGCAAGGAGTCTCATTGTTTATACCTGTCCTTTGCCTTACCCAGGTGCCAAATCACTAAAAACCTTGTACTCACAAACACTTAGCATTAATGTAATCACTGACAATGTACAATATTCTCAGCAGAATGGAATTGATTTGAATTTTTTTTTTGCATTCTGTCCCTGTTACCCAAGTAGAAAGTGCAGGTGATACATTACACTAACAATAACTAAGGAAGTCTGAAGAGTTTGAATTAAGCTGAAATAAATCACACAGGTAAGAAACACTTCTGGCATGTCTACCCCTTTTACAAAATACACACAGCATCTTCCCCACCCATGAAAACCCTGACATCGCTATAGACATGGCTATAGTTACTAACTGGCCAGCATTCCTGAAGACAAAAAGTTCAGCCCAGAGTTAGCTGTCATTCTCACTGGTCCTCCTCCTTACATATTTTCCCCTGCCTTCTTCTTAACTGGCTGCCTTCACTGGTTGTTGGAGGTGGCAACAACCAGTGAAGAGGACGCCGAACTCTAGGCTGAATATCTCTTTTCAGGAATGCCGGTCAGGGTTTGTGGGTGGGATGAACATGCCCATTAATATTGCATTGTTTGGGGAGATGCAAAGGAGCATCAATGAATACAAGCGCGGCCATCAGTATTAGATGGCATATGAAAATACAAGAGCTTAGATATGAATATATCAAACAATTCTGAAACAGATGTTGAAACTATCTAAAAGTAGCAATACCTGGCGAGAAGATATGCCAGAATATTTTTTGACTGTGAGCGATGTCTAGTTAAATGATGGCTATTAGGGTTTTCGGTATGTGGTAGGAACAAAGTCTACCGATATCAAGAACCTGATCATCATGAGGCTGTCATCAAAGAGTTCAACCAGATTCAAAGCTATGACAACCAATATCAAAGGCCTATTAGAAACCATGCTAAAGGGCAGTTTATGTATAATTCAGCATAAATCATCCTAAAATATATAGAGCACTGCGACAGCAGGTTTAGCCTTATAAATTTTTTAATCTTTTTTTGCCACTTCATCAGAAGATGACAGCTAGCTTTAACAGCATATAATGTTTAAAGGAGACTGGGTATATTCCATAAGGAACAAGACTTGCCTGTGTTTGACTAGCAAGGTCAGACTGGATAATAAGGAATAGGGTTGGTTTAAACATTCCAATATGAGGAAGATTGCCTACTCTAGGTAGAATAGTATATATACATATATACATAACATCTATATTATATAATAGAAGCAAAATCTGGGAGTCTATGATGATGTTTAATGAGGAGCAACTTATTACTTAATATTTTGAGAATTAATGTGCAAGTTGGATGTATTTTGTAAATGAAACTCTACAGTATGTGAAGATTACACAGTGGATAATACACACCTTGTAAAATCTAAGGATACTGAAAGTCAAAAAGAAATTCCGTGCCAATATAAAAGTAAATGGCAAAGCGTCAAGGTCTTGAACCACAAAGTGAATATTCCTTCATGACACAGCAGGAGGTGCAGTAGCAGTATTTCTTATAAAATGTGAAACTGATGACATAGATAAGCTCTGATTATACTTTTTTTTAATTGAAAGCCCATTAAAAAAAAGATTTCCACCTCTCCTTGGTGCCAAATTTCTTGCAGTTGAAAACAGCACTTACGTTCTGCTTTGCTTTTGAGTCCCGAACTCATACTGCAAGTTGCTTGTTATTGGGCAGGGAGAGTTGCTTGTAATTGGACAGGGAGACTGTCTCAGCTCTAGCTTGGCCCCTTCCTTTGTTATTCTGTACCCAGGAAAGCATTTCGATGCTTAGACACTTAATGTTGGTAAAACATTTTGGGGTTCTAGCAGATAAAACCAGGGTTTTTCATAGAACTTTTGTGCCCCCTGCCCAGCCCACAAAGATTAGTAAATATAAGATGCCCCCTTGCCCAGCCTACATAAACGGGTACAAAAAAGATGCCCCCATGTCCAGTCCACACAAACTTGTACATATAAGAATCCCCTCATGTCCAGCCCACACAGATGGGTATATATAAGATGCCCCCATGCCCAGCTTACACAGACTGGTAAATATAAGATGCCCCTATGCCCAGCCCACACAGACTGGCACATTTAAGATGCCTCCATGCCCAGCCCACACAGATTGGTACATATAAGATGCCTTCATGACCAGTCTATTTATTAAATATCTAATAACTTTAAAAAATGTGCATATTATTATTATTATAGCATAGACTGCTAGATTATATAACAAAGGGTAGGAAATATTTCCGCTGTAGTTCCCCTTTAATAGGATTACAGGAAATGACTGGCTCTTGCACACGATATTCAGAAGGTCTAAATGCCTGTGGTGACATTTTTCAAATTAAACCGAGTGTTCTAGCCAAGTCAAGGGATCAGCAGACTTTATTTCTCAATGAAATAAAAAACCTCCCTTAGTATAGCAACATAACCTCACTGAAACAACAATAAACTACATGTAAGCAGAGGAGAAATGCCTAATTGTATATGCTAAGGAGCAAGTGACCAATCTAGCTATGCATTATGGGAATGTGTCTGCGCGCTGACAAGGAACCGGATGAGTTGGTACTGCATGTCATAATGTAGACTGTGTGCCATTAGGTATGGTATAGGCAGCATAGCAGAGCTGGGTGTGCGATCAGGAGCATAACAAGCTGTGAATTTTCTAACACATAATGGTATTCAAAGCTCAGCTGTTCTCAGGCAATAAAAGAAAACAACTCTTTCAATAATTCAGTAAAGGAAAAGAAGGCCGTAAACAGGAGGAAAAGCCCAGTCCAAACATTGTGGGAGTTGGGGGGAGAAATAGAACACAAGCAGAATGAGTGCAGAGAAAGGAATACAGTCTCACAAAAGGTAGGATAGGAAATAACAACAGGCAAGAGAATATTGCGCTAACTGTAGACCAAAATGACATGGTACATGAAGCTAATTTGTGTACATACACTACCTGCATTCGCTTTGATACAGCCGTACACAAGCTTATCTTCCTACCCTATGTATTACAACTACAAACATTAGTCTGACAGACGTAATCAATAATTCTGCCTACAGCCTGTGAAATAAAGTGAATATCGGACGCATTTTCAAGCTGGTCGAGACACAGAAATCATCACGGATCCTGCAGAAAACAATACAACAAAATAGTTGATTGGGTGGAAGCGAGGCAAGGTAATAAAGTGAATATATTCTCTGATTTAGCAGCTTAGTACAGCTATGGATCTTTCTCAGGAGAACTGCAGTTTTTATACATTGCTTGCAACAAGAACCATCCTTATAAATGAATTAATCCAAACCTGGATGAGGGTAAAAGTGACATAAAACGAGACTCTCACAGGAACTCATTCATCAAGTCATGTTTCCTGAGCCTGTAACAAGCCTGAAAGCACAAAATACATTCTTAAGTGCCCTCATCACGCGAATCCCTGAACAGTTTCTTTGCTTCTTGTTTTATTGGAGGGTCCGTCTTTCTTTCAATTTAGGTTATCCTGCTGCCTTTTAGTGCAATAGACAATTCGGTCATTATACACTCATATGAAATCGCCCTTTAACACCCGTGTTATGATTCCATAAGATCTAGCGAGAACCATACACACATTTTTACATAGCAGCTTGTGTTTTATTGTTTGTTTTTTTTTTTCTGAAAATCACCGGCTATTAAATCAAACCAAAGACAGAATTAGACTGAGATTTTTCAGTTCCATTTCCCAACCCTTTATTTTAAGAAGCTTTGGTAAGTCTCCTATACTCCATTGCTTCTGTTGGCTTCTTATCATTTTATTTTCAATCTTGCAGCTCCCGTGATCAGCCTATATTTCTAAGCTTTACAAGCCCATGATAAATTACATTGTGTATTTCAAACCTCTCTGAGCTCTGACTCCCTTTTAATTAATACACAAGGGGCCACATACGCTTACTGACACACGTGCTAACACTTCCAAGAGGCAAATCTGCAAAGGGGCAAGTTCCTAAAATTGCAACCCCCCCATTCCCTCAATCTACCCTGGAAAATTAGAATTAGTACCCACTGGTTAGCTATAGAGATTGAGCTGTAGAGTAGTGTGCTAAAGTCAATATGGAGATATAGACCCGAGAAAGCAAGAAGGAGGAGGCTGAGTGTGTGGGCGATAAAGGTCCTGCACAACATTTAAACTCGCCAATTCCTCCAGGTCCTGCTAGACCATTGTTAGCTTCATCGACATGTTAATTAGGATATTACCCACAATACTCTGTAAATGTCATTACACACAATAAAAGTCAATGGCAATTGTTATGTGTGTTCTGGGCCCTTAAACGCTACCTTTGCTTCCAGCTTGAATGCAAACACAAACATTTCTTTATATTTGTAGCAAAAGGAACAATACATAACTCCTTTAATGTAAATTCACTGTAATGCATTGATATAATAATATATATTAATATTGACATTTTTCCCTTGACTGTGTCCTTTAGCTCCAAGCTCAATATTTCTCTCCTCTTAGAACTAAGCAGCTTTATTCTTCTCTCTGGAGACAGAAACCTAAACGTTCTTCTCGTCTCACCTATTTAGGTGAACGCTGTATACTGTATCCGAGAGATTCTCTTTGTACAAACTCTAAACAGGGCTATTTTATCTCCGCGTGGGTACATTATTGTGTGCAGGAATTCTATTCAGAAAAAGAATGAATCTGTCACCTGCCTGCCTAAACAGTGTGAGAAATCTGCAATAAAGAGCAAAAGAACGATTGCTGAAAGCATTACGCACCATTACTAAAACAAGTTCAGTTGGATTTGACTTACTAGTATTAAACACACAATGACCTGGTTGACTGGAAACCTTCATAGACATTAAGCACTATACAATGGAGTTCAGTCCCATGCTCATTAACTGAAAATTCAGTTCTCATATCAGAGAGTATCAGTTCCAGGAATAGGCCTCACGAGCAGGATCTTGATTCCCTCAACTCTTCGAATCTGCATTTGGATTGGACACAATCTGTCACAGAGTCTTCAAATTGCATTCAGGAAAAAACTATTGTAATGAACACAGTGTCTTGTGAAGAAATTTATCACTGATGGATTTGTAACAGACTGATCTTTTTCACTGCTTGCTGCTGGGAATCCTTTGGTCTTGGTTGCTGTAGAAAACACTACACATATAGTCCAATTTTCAGATCATTTCCCCAAGGATGGCTGCTAACCGCACATTAATTATTGCCAATCATGATCTGAATAGCGCATTAAAAAATCCTTCCTTTAAACAAAACTGTTGAATAGTTTGCTTAATTAATCATTTAATGTCAGCAACCCAGAGTCAACCATTACTGCCAAAGGGATCACTACTGACCAATCTTATATGATGATGTTCAGTTTGAAGACATCCTCACCTTTGTAGAATGATTCAATTCTATGTACCTGGGACACATTGTTTGTGATCCAAATGACATGCAATACAGTGTAAATATGCATACAACATACTGTTTATACAACATATACATATATATATATATATATATATACCAGATCAAAAAGTCAAATGCACTCCTAGGTCTTGTCAAGTCTCAAACACGATTTATTAAAGGCAACGTTTTGGTCCGAGTTCTAGGACCTTTCTCAAGCCAAACTCAGTGTAAAATGAATACCATTTCAAAATAGAGGTGGCAATCCTTCCAAGAAGTTGTTGCAACGAGAGGCATGGTGGATTAGATTCTTAGACACGGTACACCCAAAGGGACTTAATGAATATCTCTCTCTTAAATGTTTCTTAGATGACAGATAAAATGTATTAACAGGTTAAGTAAATGTTTTTTAACTGTAGTTTTTAGAAGTTTTAACAGTAAGACAATAAAAGTGAGTTTTAGATTAAAGGTCAACAAGATCATAGGCCGTTTTACACACAGCACTTTATGCAGAGTGGATTCAATTAGCACTCAACATTGTTATTGAGAGGAGTTTACCTCACTAGCACTTTATATTGTTAATAGTAGTAAGTGGCACTTTATATTGTTATGATTATCAATATGTATTATTGTGTTCCAGTAACACACTTTGTTTTCTTAGCACTTTACATTGCCATGATTACCAAAAATATTTAAGTCACCAGCACTTTATACATAAAAGTCAACAGCACTTTATATTGTTATAATTACCAATATGTGTGATTGTGCTTCAGCAATGCATTTTAGCACGGTATATTGTTATTTTTAAGAAAATGTTTTAAAAAAATGTCTAAACCACTAAGGGTTAAAGAACAAACAATTGTTATTGGTTCATTGCATCACATGTTTGGATTTGAGGGTGGGACTTTTTAAATTGGCGAAAAACACATTGTACACTGAGTTTGGCTTGAGAAAGGTCCTAGTACTCGGACCGAAATGTTGCCTTTAATAAATCGTGTTTGAGACTTGACAAGACCTAGGAGTGCATTTGACTTTTGGATCTGGTATCTACATTCTGACCATTTGCACCCAGGCATGTGGTTTGTTTGAAGCGAGTGCCTATTAACACTGGATTGTTTAGATATATATATCTTTCTTTTACATGAAATCCCCGGGCCTGGGTGCCGATACCTCCATAGCAACATCCAATTCATCCAACGTGAGGGACACACTCAGGACTTATCCAATGTATTGATACACATTTGTGTGAACCATGATAAAAGCATTTCAGCCACTCATTTGGCTGTCTTCAGCCAAGTATAGTAATATTTTAGGATAGCCTGGACTGTATTATTAATACTGGATGCCACTCTGGCCTAACTAATACAGCACAAGTATCCCTCACTACTGGAACGCATGTCTATTGCCATATGCTCTCCCAGTGAATTATAGTCCAGCAATCACACACAGCTCTTTATCATTCGCCATAGTTGTACAGGGAATTGTATGGTTTTAAATGATGTACAAAAACATGCAGTGGATACAGAGAAGAAAAGGTACAGATCTAAGTATCGTGTTAGATCATCTTTTATTAAGATGAGCCCTTGATTAGTCATGGGTTAAATGGAACTGCAGAAACCTTAGCAAGGAAAAAAAATGACCAGGTACGTTCTGTATCTCGGAGTAGCTTTAGTGTAACAGTATTCATTTATAATGCAGAATTAGAAACAATGAATCAGATATTCTTGTAATTCAAAGAGAATTCCCTATTGATCGTGGCTTTAGATTCAGTTTGAATAAAGGGATAAAATTCCATCACTATGCCAGATTTAATAATGCAGATACATTGTAAAGGACCAATATTAAATATAAGTCTACACCTGGGCAATCATGCAGAGGGAAATGGTAATCTTGTTACTATCAACTACTGAGCTGGCACAAATGTGCACATTACTACATGGTGTGAAACTGGTAGTGCCCAATGTGGTAGGCTAATGTGCTACTGGTGATATTAAATCTCAGCCTCCCTGAAAGATTTTCTTGCTTGGTCACTGTGAAATGTCTTAGTGTTTCTGGGTCTGCAGCGAGTTTTGATAATTAAATCATGAATATCTATTGCACAGCTTGAGCAGTTCTGAGTATGTCCATCCAGTGTTACCTCTGCTAAAAGGGAAACACATTGTAATTTGTTGCTTGTGAAGGTTCTCATTCATCCAGGTCATGGTATATCTGTTGTATTCAATTAGATCAACTGGATCTACATTTCAAGTCCAGTTGATCTAATTGAATACAACAGATATTGTAATTTGTTATTTACTGGCACATGGTCCAGTCTGGATGTTTTTCTGTGCAATGTGTGTCATTGATAGCAATAAACAATACAAGTCCCTTATGGATTGAACCTGCACCCCCCTTTAGTTCTACATGAACCGATCTCTCTGTTCACACAGAAAGTGCTTTTCTACACTATTACTATACTATTACTATACTATACTACACTATTACTATACTATACTACACTATACTATTACTATACTATTACTATACTATACTA